>JAULJZ010059958.1:0-35685 GCA_032270985.1 Heliamphora pulchella
CAATGCAAGAAGGTCTTGAGATTATGGGTCAGAGTGCAATTATAGCTCTTTAGTGGTGTGAACTGTAATTCAGTGTTCTATGAAAATTACAGAAACTGCTGGTAGGTATCTGTGTTCCACTAGAAGTTTTACTCATAATTACTTTCCAAGTCCATATTGTAGCCCTATATATATGCGGATAGACTGAACTAGTTTTATATTAATATATCATATTTTGTCTTTCAAAACTAAATATATCTGGGCCTACCGGTACGAGTTCTCAATAGTTCGTAGCCCACACTATATTCGAGGATTGTATAAGGAATATAGTAGAAAATCTGATAGGAGTTTCAACTTGGAATCAAAATGTAGTTGAAGAATCGATCGACAAAAGATATTCTTCTAAATTAACTTTGGTTGCACGGATTTTATTTTTATCGTTATTTGTCAAAAGTTTTATTTGGAGCCCGTTTCGGCGTTTGCCCGTCTAATTAATTTTTACCAAATATCGTTTGCAAAAATAATGATCTTGACAATTTTGCCTCCAGCAGCGATGTGGGAGCTTGAGTCCGAAGTCCGTGCTAGATACCCAGAGTTGTTTGCTTCGTGACCTTATTGTAAATTTCGGGAGCGAAATTCCTTTAAGAGGGAAGAGTTGTGAGACCTAGTTCCATTTTATTTTCGTATGTTTATTCGATGTGTTGGTTATTACTTTAATCGTTATAGAACAACATGTTTTTTTATATGTGTCATGCATGCGTAGGTTTGGTCCTGCTTCTTTTGTTCGGGTTTTTACCCAGCGATTGCCGCTCAGCGATGCTCTGTTTGCTCGAGCAAACAGGTGGCTGAGAGTTGAGTCGGTGGAAAACTACTCAAGCGGTGGAGAGTCCGCTCAAGCAGACAACCGCGTGTGGGATATTTATAAGGCAGCCCATGCCTTGGTTTTTGAACCAAAACTTCTTTTGAAGTTTTCTTCTCTCTCTCTCTACCAAAATCTCTCAAAGGCACTACCTTCTCTCTAACTCTCGGCTTGTTTTGGGTTCGGATCTTGATGTTTGGGTAGTCGATCTTTGATATCCTTGTCGTGGGTTTCGTGTTCATCCAAACGGAATTGCTTTTTGGCGACTTTAGTTTCTCGCTGGAGTTTAAAGTTTCGAGTTTTAACTTACCGAAGTAGGATCCTAGACTATCTTGTCTAAAAGGGGTGCTACAAGGAGTTTTATGTCTTTCTACAGTTTTAAAATACATTAAATATCTAATTTAGTGTTTAAGCCTTGTTTGGGTGGCTAAAAAATATGTTGTGCGCTTTTATGATTTATTACGACTTTGGGACACGTATTTGTTCATGTTGTTTTCGAAAAGAAGAGTTTTAAAAATCGAAAGGATTTGTGTAAATGTTTGCGAAAACCCAATCTTGGAGGTTTGGAGCTAACCCTTGGGGTTTAGCCTTGTTTTAATGTTGGTTGGTCTTTATGGTTAGATGGATGACGTCGATATATATTTTTGATGTTTGTACATGGTCTTGTGTGTGCATACTTGATCGATTCATGCATAATGAGGGGTGAATATTCGTCCTGCGGTGAAATCCCCTGAAGATTTGTATAATGAGGGGTGAATATTCGTCTTGCGGTGAATATTCATCCTGCGGTGAAAGCCTATGAAGATTTATATAATGAGGGGTGAATATTCATCCTGCGGTGAAAGCTCATGAAGATTTGTATAATGAGGGGTGAATATTCATCATGCGGTGAAAGCTCATGAAGATTTGTATAATGAGGGGTGAATATTCGTCCTGCGGTGAAAGCCCATGAAAATTTGTATAATGAGGGACAAATGTTGGTCTCGTAGTGAGAGCCCGTGAAGATGCATGTGTTGCATATGAATTATTGTGGTTAGTACAAAATCGTAATTGAGGCTCGTGCGAGTCGGAATATTATTATATTTGTAATAGCATGTTTTGCTTTTACTTCGTGCTAGTCTGTTTCCTATTGAGCCTCGACTCACGGTGCGAGTTTTAAAAACCTTTTTCAGGTACATATGATCACGCAGGATGATCTAGAGAAGTCGAAGGTGGCGGAAGACTTTTCTTAGTTTTCCTTTTTATTTGAACCATGTTTTGGCATGTATAACGCTTTGAAAATAGAAAACTTATACTGTAAGCCTTGGGACATTTTATTTTAATGCATGCATGTTGTATGATCATGAGAGAAACCTTAGGGCCATTGTTGATTTTCGTTTCCATATGTTTGGATGTTTGCCTATGGGTTTCGACGCTTTATTAGGTTCATTTGTAGTCGAAAGAGTGATTTCTTTATCATATCAATTTTTTTGTCCCAAATATATTGTTTGTTTGAACCCTAGTTCAAAAATGAGATTTTTAGGTGTGTTTTTAAAACTTGAAAAGATTTTCTGATTTTAAGCTTGAAAATCTCTCGAGTGTCTCACCGCTCGAGCGGTAGAGAGTCCACTCGAGCGGACAGCCGTTGTGTGAAAATGTTGGGTTTTGTTTTAATAGAAGGTTTTTGGTTGGAGAAGTTTGAGAGTACTCTTTTTGACTTAAAAATGGCATATTTTGTTAATTGTTTTACAAATAGAATCTCATTTTCGTTTTGATATCCATGGAGTTTTATCGTTTGGAAATCGGGACGTTACAACACATGCCCAATTCAACCCTTATGTATCCTCAATATATTTTATTCGCATACAAGTATTCAAACTAACCCAAAATTAATTTTTTTAACTTAATATTAATTTTAATTTTTTTTAAAAAAATTACTAAAATTCAAAATTATCCCTGAATTAAATTTTTCGAGTCTCTGCACACATAGGCAAGTCTAACAAAACTTATTAAAAAGTTACCGGACCCATTGGCTACACATATATAACAAGCACATATGTTCAAAAATAATACCACACATGTAGACTATCATGTAAACATTTAATTACAAAAATTTAAAACGAAATTGGGACACACAGAGAATGTCAAAAATTCGAGACAAAAAACTCAACACTTCCTCCAAATCTGGACTTCTCCATCGTTGTATCACCCACCTCCTCTAGAATTAGACCTCTTCTCCCCCAGATGTGGACTTCTCCACCGTTCCCTCCTCCACCTCCAAATTTGAACCATGGCTCTTCTTCGTCGTCGTTGCTACTTCCACTGCCACTTCTCCTCCTCCTCCTTGCCGCCGCCACCGTTCCTTCTCCTCTGCCATATATTGGCTCAACTGAGATTTACGAGGCGCTGATTCTATTTAGGATCTTTTTATTGTTTTTAATTTGTTCTTGGAAAAATTTTGATTCATTAAGAAGTTTTGGTTAGATTCTTTTTCAATCCATTGGTAGGTTTGAAGCTTTGATGATGGAAGATTGAACTTTCGATTTGAATTTAGTTTTCAGAAATTTAACTAAAAAATTTCTCAGTCTTCTTATTCTTCTTTTGGTTTTCAAAAATTTAACTGAAAAATTACAAGATTTTGTTTCAAATTGAGAAATTTATCAGGACAAAAAATTTAACTGAGAAATTTCTCGGTAAAATTTTTTTTTTTAATACAAGAAATTTCTCAGTTAATTTTTTTGTAATGAGAAATTTCTCAGTTATGAGAATTTAATAGAAAAATTGCTGGAAAAGGAGGAGATTGACGTTGGAGATTGCCGAAGAAGGAGGACATTGTTGTCAGCGCTGAAGAAGATTAAGAGGCAGATTGACGGCAGAGGCTACGGAATTTTGATGTTGGTTGTTGGCAGAGGTATTTTGAGCATAGTAAAATAAAATAGAACCTATTTTTTTTTAAAAAATTTAGAATAAGACTGATTTTTTACAGATCTTACAAATGAAATCCCTATTTAAAAACTTTTATTAATTATTACCAAAGAAAATTAAAAAATAACACTATTCTAATTAAAAAAAATAACACTATGCTAATTAAAAAAAATAACACTATTCTTTCTCTTTTAAATAACCAAATAAGAAAAAGAATAGCTCCACTCTTTTCCTTGTCCTCTCTTCTTCTTCTTTTTTTTTTTTCCTTTTTTTATCTCCTACCAATTTTCTTCACTTTCCTTCGCTCTTCAATTTAGGCTAGGCCATTATTTTCTCTATTGGACCGCGCACGGGGCAGGCAGACACATGCTAATTGTGTGCGGAACCCATTCTTTTTACTGTATTTGCTAATTCCCATATAATTTATTTTAGCTTGTGTTTGAATTAATTTTTTTTATAATTATTTTTGTTTTTAATAAATTTTTTTAGCATAAATCTAAATAAATGTACTTCCTAGCATTAACCCAAATGAGAGAATAGAAAAGTAATTTTTTTTATCAAATCCTAAAAAAATTTCATATATAAGACAAAAAAACCAATTTAAGTAGGCTTTTTGGCTTTTTTTTTTAGTTTTTCATCTTTAGTGAATTTTTTTAAAATTTGGCCATAACGACATACTTTTTAAAATCATCTCATCACAAAAAACTTTAAAAAAAAAATTAAAACCAAAATACAAATAAAACTCAAAAAACAAAAAAAAAACTCTGAAAAAAGTCCCTAGCCTTTTTAGTCCAAACATAGGCTTAGCCTTCGTTTGACATTCTAGCTTTACGCCATCTTTTCGGCTTTAAGCTCTTTTAAATTAAAAAGCCAAAAAATTCATTTGGTTGATAAAATAGTGACTTTTAAGTCACTAAAAAAACTAAATAAACTCAATGTGAAATTTTATGGTTACCTTCATAGGCAAATGCATTAGAGGAACAGGAGGGCAAATGCCCCCATTGGAATTTTTGATTTTTTTGTTTTAACATTCTAATTTTTTATTTTATTCCTCTAAATTATAATTTTATTTCAATAAATTGTAATTGTGTCCTCTCTAAATTATAATTTGCCCTCTTTAAATTATAATTGTGCTAACGTGAAATTATAAATGTCTCGAGCTCCACTCAGTTTTGGTTACCAACTTTTTAATTGTGTATCATGATTATGATTTTAATGAATTCTCATTATGATTATAATTTATTTTTTTAATATTTGTTTTTTATAAAACTTTCATCTCAATTTCTAATTTTGGTTATTAATTTATATGCCTTATCTATTGGAGCTTTTTTTTCTTTTTCCATTATCTGTTTTCATGAAATTTTTTTATGAAGAGATATTTTATGAGAGCTTTTTGGGTAACCGTTCAAACTAAATATTATTATTTATTATAAAATAAAATTATTACATTTATAATTTTAAATATTCGCCCTTTGGACAAACTGGCTCCGTCCTTGGTTATTTTTTATCTTAAATGAGCTGAGGTATAATTATTGATTAGAATTTATGTAATTTTTTATGTAAAAAAATAAAATTAAAAATTATTATAAAAAAATTTAAAATTTTAAAAATAAATAAGCTAAAAAATGAAATTAAAAAATAAATTTTTTAATTTTTTACGCTTAAAGCCAAAAGTTAAAAAACCAATTTTAAGCCAGTAGCTGAATCAAGGCTTAGTAGGGGCAGACATACAGAGGAGCTATATATACCAAAAAGAGTAAAGTGATTTTACAATTTCTGCTCGATTGATCTTCTTCAGTTCACGTATAAGTTTCTGAAACCCCTTCGCAGTTCATTTTTTTTTTCTTGAATTTTATATTCTTTTAGCTCGTATTTGTTCTGGGTTTCTCTATCTTTATGTATGTAGCAAATGAATGTTTTGGTTCAAGTTTTCGAGCGAAACCAATTTCTAATTTTTCACAAGTTGAGAAAATGTATGACTTGAGGGCATTGTGAAATTATTTTCTTAAATCCTTTCCAGTCTTGCCTTCCGTTTTATTTCTTTTGATATTTTGTTTATTTTGTGTTCTTTACGATCTTTCTATTCTGTTTAATTCTTCAACCTACGGTTTCTCCAATTAACCTTGAGAATATTAATTATTCTGTTAATAATTTGATACTTTTTCTGGGTTTGCTGAAATTGGGACTGATTTGTCATTTGTGAGTTCTGAACATTTTTTTTTTTCTGGAGTATTTTCTTTTTCTTCCGTTTTTACAGGGTTGTATAAATCTATTCTTGATGTTTGTAGTCATTGCTCGAATTTTTGGTTCTGTGAGGCGACTTTGAGGATTGCTTGGTTATTCGATTTTAAGTGTATATAATAGCTTTTAACGGTGCACAAAGAAAATATTACTATTTTGATGGGAAAGTTGGGGGTTGGGTGGAGGGTTTTGCGAAAGCTTACTGATGAAATTGTATGTGCCTCCTGTGAATACATAGAGCATGCCCGGTCGCCGGAATGATGAATTTAATGCTTACATGGGAGAAGAAGAAGAAGAAGAAGAAGAAGAAGAAGAACTGGAGGTGGATATGGTAGATTTTGTGGATGAGGAATACTACTATAGGAGAGCAGTTGAAGAAATGGCCGTTGATGATTATGATATTGTTTGTTCTCTTTCCTCCCTCCTAAATCATTTGTATTGCGATATTAAATTGTTGCTGCTTAATATTTATTGTTGCAATTATTGCGCACATTATATTGGAACATCCAACAATAGTTACTTGTTTTACCCTACTGTGCTAGTTTAGATATTATTCTTTCTTTTGAATTTGAGCAGATCACAAAGGTTACTGACACATCATCTGCCCAAGTGAGGAAAGGAAAAGATATTCAGGGTATTCCTTGGGATAGATTGAATATAACGCGGGAAAGCTACAGATTGACAAGGCTAGAGCAGTACAGGAATTATGAGAACATCCCTTTATCTGGCAAAGCTGTCGACAAGGTTGCTGACTATCTCTGTGAAAGCTTATTTTCACAATTGAACAATTGCAAAGTATTATTTTTGGATGATAATTATGCTGATTCTATTTGCCTATTATTTGTTTATTTAATTCTTAGGAATGCAAACAAATGGAGAAGGGTGGAAATTACTATGAATTCTTTCACAATACAAGATTGGTGAAGCCAACAATCCTCCATTTTCAGGTTTGTGGCATTAGTGAATAGAACATTTTGATTCGATGATGTAACAACTTTTTCTTTGGGATTGTAAGGACACATGATTGCTTTCTGATTGTGATAATAGTTTTGTATTTCTTATATACCTGTGCGTATATCTGTACATCATTTGTTTTTTTTCTGTAATGTGGCCAATCTATCGGTTAATCGGCAACTCTTGCTTCCAGCGCACACGAACAACTTTACACATTCATCAAGAGCCCCACATGCATTCATGTGGGATCAAATGCTCACATCATTATGGACAGAGTACTGATATGTCAGGCATTCTACCTTGTTGATACTTTGGATATTGCTATAACTAACTTTTCTCATTCTGTATCATTTCTGGTGTTAATAATTATTTGTTTCTGCAAGTTAATACATTCTATAAATGATTTCAAGTTGGCTCTATTTTTCACTTGCCTTGTTGTTAATGATTTTGAAGACATTTCTGTTTATAATTAGTTGACAATCTGAAAAGTCAATGCTATCATATATCCCAAAGGTATATAACCTTTCGAGTGTTCACGTCGTAGCTATCTTCTCAAGTGCTATTATGAATTCTCTATTTTTTCTTTAGCTTTTGTGTATTTAACATGCTTCAAGGCCCTAAGCTTCAACTTTACAGCAACAAAATGAGGTGGGTTCTTTTGAAATGGTGGAACCTCAAGTTTTGTCCTAGGAGGTTTCATGAAATAACTTTGGATAAAAACTTGTTTGCATGGAAAATATCTAGCCATAAGCTCATGATCAAAGCCACCTTCATTGAAATTTTTGCTTCAATTTCTCGTCCTGGTCCTTCATCTATAAGTATAACAACTTTTACTTTGTTGAAGTATGCTCCACCTCTGCATTCAAAACTAGGCTAAGGCAAGAAAGACAAAGATAAAGAAGATGAACGATAATGGACAAATAGCTGAACTATGCCATATTCTTTGTTGCTGTTTACTTCTCTATTCTGGGATTGTTTTTATGTAGCTTATGTCCAACGTGCCATTTGTTGTGGATTATTTATTCTTATCTTATTTCTTTTGTCTTTATTTATTTGCCTCCTTTTAGGACAGACTTTTCCTTTGTTAAATTCCGCTATACTTGACTTTGGCATTCTCTGTGAGTATTATGCCTTAAATGACATCTTCCTTGGCATCCTTTATGCAGCTTAGGAACTTAGTATGGGCTACTTCAAAACATGATGTATACCTCATGTCTAATTATTCAGTTATGCACTGGTCATCATTATCCTGCAATCTGTCAGAGGTCCTCAATTTTTCTGGACACATCGCTCCTACCGAGGTATTCAAAATTTGTCCGTGAACTTTGTTGTCAATATAATCACATGGTGTTAGAAAGAGGAAGTAGAGGGAAAATATAAAAAGACAGCTTATCATATAATTGTTGTTGTCGTCAGATTTCACCCTTATTTTAGGTTTTTAATAAGGAGGGTGGATTCTTGTTGCCTCAGCCCCCACCCCCTCCCCCAAAAAAATTAAAAATAAAATAAAATAGTATAAGAAAACCCATCTATGCATTTTAAAAAGCATTCCTAGCTAATTTTTCCATTGCTTCATGGTTCAGAGACATGTAGGGAGCCTGTTAGAAGGTTTTACACAAACTCAGATCAGCACGCTAGCAGTGAGGGATAATTTTCTGGTTGCAGGGGGGTTTCACGGAGAACTTTCATGCAAGGTGAGTTGCTATATGAGTTGTTTATCTTTTTCTTTCTTCTTCTCTCATATGGAGGTCATGGTCATTTTATTTTTAGTTTTGTACTTATTTGTTATATTATTGGGGGTTGGGGATAGAGATGCCTTGATCATGCTGCTGCCTATGACATATGTTAACACGTACAAGACAAGCAACTGCAGTAGCAGATTATGCCATCATTGTCTTAGGCTCTTGGAATGTGTTGAGATCTTAGTGTTACCCAGCTTTTATTTCCCTTATTCACCTGCTTGCTCTTATGGGGACCGCTTTGTTATGAGAATGAGAGTAATGGAAAGCCGTATCCAACTGGATAGGCGAGCACACTTGTTTATATTAAAACAAGAAAACACTATTATATCCACGCAACTACACACACACATAATAATAATAATAATAATAATAATAATAAGCTACTACTAACACCTCTTCAAGCTGGAGCATATATATCGATCATACCCAGCTTCTTACATAAATATGAAGCATGCGAATAAGCTCAGGTAACGCCTTGATGAAAATATCTGCCACCTGTTCGTCGGTAGGAATAGAGTCAAATTTAACAACGCCTGTCTGATATTTCTCACGGACAAAATGGCAATCAACCTCGATATGCTTCGTCCTCTCATGAAATACGGGATTGGTGGCAATATAAATTGCAGATGTATTATCAACCCAAAGCCTGGCCGATCTTATAAGAGGAAAGTGTAATTTTGTCAAAATCTGTTGAAGCCACATAATCTCAGTAGTAGCTAGAGCCATAGCCCGGTATTCGGTCTCAGCACTAGACCTGGATACTACAGTCTGCTTCTTACTCTTCCAGAAAATCAAGTTTCCACCAACAAATATAGAGTAACCAGATGTGGATCTCCTGTCAAAAGTGCAGCCAGCCCAATCAGCGTTAGAGTACCCTTCCATGCCCATATGGCCATAATCAGAAAACTGGATGCCCTTCCTCGGGTTTTTGTGCAAGCACCGAAGAATGCGTAACACCGCTTGCCAATGAGGAACACGGGAATAAGACAAAAACTGATTTACTACACTCACTGGATAAGCAATATCTGGACGAGTCATCATAGTAAAATAATTCAGTTGTCCCACTGTACGGCGATACTGGTCAGGATCTGAAAGAGGCACTCCTTCCTATGGTTCTAGTTTGACATTAGTTTTCATAAGTGAGTCTACTTCTTTAGCATTCATATATCTTGCACGCTCCAAAATGTCAAGAACATACTTCCGCTGAGAAATGAACACACCTTTCTTATTTCTAGTTACTTGAATGCCCAGAAAATATTGAAGTTCATCAATCTTTTTCGTCTGAAACTTGGTGCCTAGGAATGATTTGAGCTCAGCAATTCTTCTACTGTCACTACCAGTAATAACAAAACCATCCATATAGACGACGAGTAATATGCATCCCGCTGAGGTATGACGAAAGAATGCAGTATGATCCTTTGCTGATTGCTGAAGACCAAACCCCTGTACTACGGAACTGAAACGGCCAAACTAGGCCTTAGGAGACTGCTTCAGACTATATAAGGAGCGCTTTAATCGACATACATAATTAGAGGACCCCCTTGAGCAACAAAGCCGGGTGGTTCATCCATATAAACCTCCTCCTCCAAATCACCACGAATGAATGCATTTTTCACATCGAGTTGATACAAGGGCCACTGATGGGATGCAACCAGCGATAAGAACAGACGAATGAAAGCCATCTTCGCAACATGAGAGAAGGTATCAAAGTAGTCAAGGCCATAGGTCACTAAATGAGCCTTCAAGTGCTCAAAAAGTGCCATTAGAATGAAGTTTGACAGCATAGACCCACGTATTATTAGCCTCAAGAGCATTCATTTCCTCAATCATAGCCTGACGCCAACCTGAATGAGAAAGAGTATCGACAATAGAGCAAGACAAATTATGCTAAGCAAGGGTAGTAATGCTCTGTTGGACAGTAGTAGGTAAATCACGATAGGATGTAGTATATAAGGGATGATCTCTACAACTACGATAAGACTTGCGTAAAGTAATAGGAGGGTCACTTACCTGATCAGAGGTCGGATCTAGCTGAGAAGATACTGACTCGAGTAGAGGATAGGTGGTGGAGCCTGGTGAAACTGATGAGTCGGAGGATGATGAAAGGAGAGGTGCCTCTGAGGCAGCAGGTGGAGACTCCTCGGGAATGTCAATCGGAGGACTGGCCACGGGAAAAGATGCGACTGGTGAATCAGGGGAGGACTAATGCAGCAAAAGCTGATCTAAACCATCATCAACAGCGGAGAAAGGTGTAGTGGTCGAGCCATAGAATGGAGTAGATTCAACAAACACCACATTGCGGGAAACAATAAATTGTCGCAAGTCAGGACTATAACATTGATATCCTTTTTGGGTCTTAAGATATCCCATGAAGGCACACTTTAGTGCTCGAGCATTCAGCTTTGTCACATTTGGCCTGGTATCTCTCACATAGCAAACACACCCAAAGATCTTGAGTGGTGAGGAAAAAGGAATCTGTTGAGGAAGTAAAACTGACAAGGGTGTAGCACCATGTAAGACAGAGGAGGGCAATCTATTAATAAGATAACATGCGGTCATCACAGCTTCACCTCATAATACTTTGGGAACCTGCATCTGAAATATCAAGGCACGTGCAGTTTCTAGGAGATGTCTATTATTTCTCTCAGCTACCCCATTCTGTTGAGGTGTGTCAGGGCATAACGTCTCGTGAATAATCTTATGTGTATGCAGGTATGAACCCAACAAGCCACCAATGTACTCACCTCTATTATCACTACGGAACATTTTCATAGTTGTGCCAAATTGAGTTTGGACTTCATTATAAAAGGCAGTGAACACAGTAGGTAATTCAGACCGTTTTTTCATAAGATAGAGATAAGTAATGCGAGAATAGTTATCAACGAAAGTCACAAAATACTGAAAACTAAATAAAGATGTGACAGGACAAGGACTCCAGATATCTGAGTGGACTAAAGAGAAAGGACTCATGGTTTTATTATTCTTTCTGGAAACATAAGGCACACGTAGGTGCTTAGCAAATCGACACGACCCATATTTTAACTGTGTAACCTGACTTAAACTGGGGCATAGTTTCTTTAAACTTGGCAAGGAGGGATGGCCCAGCCGATAATGTATATCCAATATCTGAGACAATTGCCCGGAGCATGCAACATTCAAAGTCTCATCTAGCACGTACAGGCCACCTATCACCCGTCCTCTACTGATAGTATTCTTCGATGTTAGATTCTGAAAAACACAATGATCAGGAAAGAAAGTTATTGAGCAATTCAGATTCCTGGTAATACGACTCACAGATAATAGGTTAAACGGATTAGCAGGAGTATATAAAATATCAGATAGTGTAATGGATGGGGATAGAGTAGTTACTCCCTACCATTTTACCTCCAAAGTTCCTCCATTGGCAACAATCACCCCACTGTGTCTAGAGGTCAACTGATAAGATAAAAAAGTACCTGTGGAGTGGGTCATATGGGTAGATGCACTCGAATCTATCATCCATGATCTGGGGGTAGCCATACACGCAGTTGGATTACTTGCAACTGTGGCAGATGGAGTATCGGCTGTGTTCCCAATTCGCATCTGAATGAACTGATCATAGTCTCCAATCACCAAACATGTATGCACTGACACATATATACATAAAACAAAAATAAAAAGAGAATAGCTTATTTAAAATGAATAAATAAAGGAAAGCAACGATGTCTTTGTATGTTAACCACATCTTGCTGAGCTATAGAGGCATGATAGTGTGAGGCATTATATGCTCTTTGAAATACTTATCATGTATTTTCTAGCAGTTCCTATTGTGAAGAGTACATTGTCTTGTAGTATCTATCACATCACAGTTTGTGCGTCTGTCTTTAGTTTATTACAGACAGTGGAAGTCTTCATAAGGTGGCAAACGGTTGCAACCTTGTAGGATAACTGTGGCATTATCCTTGAGGGTTTAGAGTTTAGTTCTAAGGATATTCTGTCGTCAAAACTGAAAGTTTCAATGTGATTTGATTAATTTAGTTGAAGTGTAAGGAGACTAAGAATCTAAGATTAGAGAAGAGAAGAAAGAGAGGAAGGAGAAAGACATAATTAAGGTTTTTGAGAACTTAATTTGCTCCCTTTACCTCACATCTATTTATATTACAAATACACTACGACACAATTACAAGCCTACCCTTGAGACTGGAAAACAAATATTAACACTCCCCCTCAAGCTGGAGCATAGATGTCGAACATACTATTTTGAAAGATAAGTGATGGAGTGAAGTACGAGGTAATAGCTTGCTGAAGATATCTTCTAACTAATTTTCTGAACGATAATAAGAGTGACAATACGCTTCTGCAACAATAAATTCTGTATAAAGTGATAATCGATCTTGATATGTTTAGTTCGCTCATGAAACACTAGATTATTAGCAATATAAATGGCGACCTAGTTATGACAAAACATTTGCATAGGAGCATGAGTAGTAATGGAAAAAACAAGGAGAAGAGACTGAACCCATTACATCTCCGAAGTCGATACGCCATAGCACAATACTCAGCTTCTACACTTGACCTAGCAACTACGGTTTACTTTTTACTGTGCCAGTAACGAGATTGTCACCAACAAAGGTACAATAACTAGAGGTAGGTCACCGATCAAAGCGAATACCAGTCCACTTTGCATCACTAAATCCCACAATTGACAAAGAATCGGAAGGCCAATATAACAAATCGCGACCAGAGCACTCTTCAAATAGCGCAAGATACGAAAAACAACATTAACAACATAAGTAATGTTGAGATGAGTAACAGTGAGATAAATAAGTTTCCCAATGTGACGACGATAACGACCAATATCAAAAAAGAACTTCCCAGAATCAATGGCAAGCTTGAATTGAAAACCGGCTTCAAATCTCTTCACAATCAAACATGAAAGCGGGAAAAAGACAATGAAAGCATTTTTTCTTTCTTTGTCTGCTTACTTGAAAGGTGCTCTCATTGTCACTGTGGAATAAACTGGAGTATCAACAGGACGAGAGCACTAAGAAAACCTTAGATGTGAGCCCAAATTCTAAGGACATCAAGACGTATAGATAATAATAGGGCACTATGCGCCAATTATATTTAACATAAAGGGATAGTACAATCATAATAATTAGATTCCCTCTCATTAATACCAATTACATGTAATTACATTAATGCAAAAAGCTTGTTCAATAGGTTTAATACATATCAAAAGGGGGAGGAAATTCTATTTATTACACACTTCATGGGAATGACAAAAGGAAAGAAAGAGGGGGCTCCGTCTTCTTTACACAGGATCAAACTCCATTTGATATGGGAATCCTCCTTCCTCTAATAAACCTTCTCCGTCACATGGCATCAAACGCCATGAGCTGCGATGCCCAGGAAGAAAACTTCAAAAGCCTACCTTTTTAGCTCAAATAAGACCTTAACATGGTTTCCAAATAGATTGCACAACAAAATAGCAATAATATGGTAAATTTTGCACCTTGCACGTAATAGATCTCAAGTAAGTTACAACAAGTATAATAGTTAAAAAAGGGAAATGCACCATGCATGTTATCACCCCGACCAAAAGGACAGAAATTGGCAGATCCTTTACCGAGGGTAGATTAGACTTTATTGGTAATTGAACACTAAAACCATCACGAATGACGTTTGTTGTGAAATAATGATCACGTCGCCTAGTGTCATATCATTGCTGTTTCATTCAAATCACAACGGTGTGGGTACTCCCCACCTAAAGTATCAGTTATGCCTTTGCCGTCGGTGTCAAAACCAAAGTCTAAGACTCGAGGAGGAAAATAAGCGTATGACCAAACCAACCGACCAATCCATTCAGAGGGATTTATAGGACTCGACTTTATTGGTAATTGAACACTAAAGCCATCACGAATGACTCTTGTTTTGGAATATTAACGACGTTGCCTAGTGTTATACTCCGGTTGTTTCATTCAAATCACAACGGTGTGGGTACTCCCTACCTAAAGTGTTAGTGATGCCTTCGCCATCGGTGTCAGCCCAAAGTCGAAGACTCAATAAACTGATTTCCAAGAATTTTAAAAAAGGGACATTTCCTTACTCATAAAAGTATGGCACCATTACATTTCCTTACACTATACTCCTGTACACTAACGCTCCTAACCACGTCGATATTTAATGGCCGTTCGGCTCATGACATAGCACTGCTAAAGATGTACATCACTATAACTCGAAGATGCGACCACCATCGGCATGAGACATGCATGCACTATGTCCATGATAAAAATGATCGGCACATGATAACCCATGACGAAACTCAAAATGAATCCTTGCATATATATCAGCAACACATGCTTTCACATTGATAGGAATACATAACACATGAGATACAAGACAACTATTGTAACACTTAGTAAAAAGTTTGTATTCAGCGAAAAGTTTCTGACCCAGATTTTCCAACAGTTAGAAGAAAATACTTTTAAATTAGTAAATCAACTCCATAAATTCCGAATTTTGGACAATAGC
This sequence comes from Heliamphora pulchella, assembly GCA_032270985.1. NCBI lineage: Eukaryota > Viridiplantae > Streptophyta > Magnoliopsida > Ericales > Sarraceniaceae > Heliamphora > Heliamphora pulchella. Next base: position 15,193 of record JAULJZ010059958.1, read on the forward strand.
TGGTTTAGGATGTCCTATAACTTTTTCATGAAGAACACTTTTCCCAAATCCCATCATAAAGGGGTGTTTTTGACCTCTGTAAGGAAGTATGTCGAATCTGTCCACAGACAGATTTTGTCCACTTTCTTTGAAAATAGTTTTGGCCAATCAAATGGTATTCAAACTTTATGAAACTTTCCAGATAACTAAAATAATGCGTTGAGAATATTTTATGAAGAAACTATTTTTAAAAGAAGTTCCAAAAATAGGGTTTCACCCTCTTGAAGAAACTGTAACAGAAAGTGAACGAGCTTTGAGAAAAATTATTTTCTCAAAATCCACCTGACCAAATCTTATCAAATGAATTTTATTTGAAACCTAACATTCATATCTAACTCTGGAAAAAAAAAAGGAGGTCAAAACAATGTTTCTAGAATTAATTAAAAATGAATAAAGTGGAACTTCACTGTTGGAAAAACCTGTTGCAGAACTTAAAAGAGTTTATCTTGGTCCTTTGTTCGTTTTCCATGATAAAGATCAAGCTTTTGATCATGGATCATACATGGCATGTCAAATATAAACTCCAGCCAGCACAAATAATGGAAGAAGTTTATGAACCAAATCTTGGTCCTTTGCTCATTTGGTTCATCCTAAGGTTGTTCTTTTTTTTTGTGTTCTTATTTTAAGTTCTTTATGAATGGAGGGAAGAAGTTTTGAGTGAAGAAGGGAAGGATTAGAGGAGTTTCTTACATGTTCTTGAATCTTAAAGCTAAAAGATTCACTTAGCTCAATAATCTTCCTTTCCTCCTCCTCCTTTCTTCTTCTTCTTCTTCTTCTTCTCTCTCTCTCTCTCTCTCTCTATCTATCTAACTAAGGACCACAAAATTTCTATGGGGAAAGAGAGAGGTAGGGAAGGTCCTTTACTTATAGGAAAAGACTAAAGTGTGAATTTACCTTTTTAGCCCTCATGAATCTTGGAGGAGAAACTTTGTTAGATTTAAGTTAGTTTTAAACTAGGAAGATACATATGTATGTATATAGCCAGGGGCATGTATGTATAATTCTTGCTGCCCAAGTATCCTTATGCCTTGTTTGGGATTAATGGGGGATAAAGCTTTAAGTTGAGGTGATGGTTGAAAAACTTATTTTTGACTTTTGGGGTTGAAAACTTAATTATTGAAGTTAAAAATTTTAATAAAGTAAAAATTAATTTGGCACATACTTTTAAGTGACAAGTCTACATGTTTTATATATATATATATATATATATATATATATATATGTATTATATTTTTAATTAATGTATGTTGTAGAGAAAAATGGTGAGAAAATATCTCAAATAATTTTGTGCAAATATAAAGATGGGATTGTGTATAATTATAAAAAATTAAGATTTTCAATAACTTTAAGTGTAATTAAATGAGAATTAAAATGTACTCATATAAGATGTGCAACCTATCTTGAAATTTGGTGTCTTAGGGTTAAAAGTGCAATTATTGGGAAGTTTAGGATTAAAAGAGTAATTATTGGAAGTTATGGAATATTAGGTCTTTTAAGTGTGATTGAACTAAAATTAAAGTGTTCGAGTACAATGTGTGGAATTAATCATGAATTATAGGATTCTACAACTAATAGTGCACTTATTAGGGTTAAAAGTGCGAATAAGAACTTATGGGATATTACAAGGAAGTTAGGAAGATCTTGTAAAAGTCATTAAGGTGATGGGAGATTTGCTTAGCTTTCTAGCTAAGGAAAACATGATTGCATATCCAAATAATGATCCATGATAAGTTCCTTCCAGGATGGTGGGACCCACCTCTCTTTTTTCTCTTGCTAAAGGGGCCTCTACTTGATTTGGACTTTTCTTTAGTTTGGACCTAACAAATTTCATGTTTAGGCTCAAAAAGACTAGAGGCTAGGTTGGTCTCTCTTGAGAAAAGTTCGGTCCAAGAACTTAGTCTTTAGGATTTGGTCTCAACATAAACTCTTTACTTAGATCCTTAAACTCGAACTTCTATTTATCCTTCCATTAACTTTTTTACCTAAAAACTGGGTCTTTACATTAGAAATACCCTAAGATAGAGAAATACACTTAAAAGAAAGTGAAATCTCAATTCCATGAACATAACGAAGAACATCTCACTCCTTGGTATTAAATGCTTCAAGTCAACAATACCAACAGAATCATCACCCAAAAGAATTATATCAACATAGACGATCAACGCAAGGGTCCCACCAGATGAATAGCGAACAAAAACATAATGATTCGATGTGGAACGCTGAAAACCGGAAGCTAGAATAACGGAGCTAAAGCCATTAAACTAGGCACGAGGAGATTACTTTAGACGATATAGAGTATTACGTAAGCGGAAAACAGGGTGCTCACTATCAAAGGCAACATTGTCAAGAGCTAAGTTATTTAAACCTCCTCCTAAAGACCATCATGAAAAAAGATATTCTTAATATTAAGTTGATATAATGGCCAGGAACGAATAACTATAATGGTGAGAAGAATCCGAACAGAATTAAGAACACCATATGTCCGAGGATAGTCTTTGGCCACCAAACGTGCCTTAAAGGTGCTCTACAAACCCAATAGGAAGATATTTGATTGTAATATCCAACAACAACAAACAACCAGTTTCTCGGGGGGGAAGAGAGATAAGCTCCCAATTCTATTTCTTGTGAAGGGCACTTATTTTCTTATCCATGGCATGTTTCTAGCTAGACAATTCTTTCCACCAAGACTGTAAATATCCAAAAAATTCAACCACGGAGAATCCTAAAAACTCTTGGGAGACATGAGAAATATCCTGATATAGATAAAAAATACGGGCATCATTGTAGGCATGTGCATACATTTGTTTTAAGACAATCCATAATTGTTGAACAGTATCATGATACATGAACATATTGTACACATGTTCTTCCATAGAATTGAAGATCCTACCCAAGATGGTGCAGTTATCAATTTACTATTGAATATGCTTAGGGTCAGTCTTCAGGGGTGGCTTCTCAGTCTTCAAAAGCCAATTAGAGTTCTCTTTTTCCCCGAGAAAGTGACGAAGAGATTGGCTTCAAGCAGCAAATTTTTTTCCATTCAGCAATACACTAGTAATACGACGAACCAATCAAAAAGGAAGACTGGAGAAGTGGAAGAATCAAGAACAATGCTACCGAAAAAAGGCGGTAGCTACAAACAGATATGAAGAGCACATAGGGAAAAGGTCTACCACATTAGCAGAACAAAGAGATCTAAAGATGGCACCAAATCCAACCGAAGAACCCAACAAGGAACATTAACTTGCAAACCACAGAGAACTCTTAGTCAAATCTCAGAAGAGTCGTTGATGAACCAAGGGATCCAGAATCGCAACAAATATGATGTGCGAAGAGACACCTACGTCGACTAGAGGGCTAGTCTGCAGTTGTAAGTGACACCGACGCAAGGTTGGCACCGAGAAGCGTGGACGAACCAGATGGTTGAGGGTGAGAGGCATGCGTGAAACTGAGATATTGCGAACCAAGGTCTGTGTTGCGTGGCGTTGTGTTAATGGAGGGATGACGACGAAGGAACGACGATGAGGGGTCGACCGCGAGGGTGTGCTGGCAGTAAGGGTTAGGGGTGAGTGGTCGGCAGTAAGGTTGTTGTCGGTGGTGATGGGCAACGGTGCTAGTGTGGTCGACAGCAAATAGGTATGTGGCGGCACCGGTTTGTTTTAGCGTTTCGGCTGTGGTGGCTGAGTGCTAGGGTTTCGGGAGAAGATTTTTTTTTTTTTTCAGGATTTGGCTTTAGTACCAAAAAGAATAAAAGAATTCTGTAAATTTGGCTTACTTACAATGAGGAATAGCCGTCTATGTATAATAATGGAGTTGATTTACAAAAGGAATGAGAATCAACAATATAGGAAAGAAATAAAATTAAAGTTACCGCAATAAAATAAGAAATCCTAATTTCTTAAAATATATTATTTCTAATAGGGGGAATATCTAAGTGAAATCAAAGCAGTTGCTGATCATCTGTCTATGGCATCATGTCCTGTGGATGATGAGGATCTGTTATTGATAATGTTAAATGGATTGCGAGTATGGATTGTGAGTACAACGCTTTTAAAACCACCATAAGGGCCATAACTGAGTCAATTTATATGAAAGCATGATGTGCTCTTCTGTGTTCAGAAGCTATACACGTGGAAAAGTCTACAAAGCAGGTGTCTATTATTGATTCTAATGTGGCCTTTACTGTTATCAAAGGACAATCTGCTCAGAATTCTCAGAATTCCTTGAGTGGACACAGGAGTGTTAATAACTACTCTAGAGGAAGGAAATTTCCTCGATTAAATTGTCAAGGTTGGTTCTCTAATCTCAGAGGTGTGGGGGAGGTGGTAGGCCACTTATGAATCAATTCAGACCACCTTCACCCCATAATCGGGTTGTATGTCAGATTTGTGGCAAGGTTAATCATACTCCCTTTGAGTGCTAGTATATAATGGACCCTAATTTTCATCCCTCTGCTATACCCTCTTCATCCAATCCTTCTTCACCTATTCTCTCTCGGACAAAAGCCTTTCTTTCATCCACACCATCTGACACCAGTAACTGATATCTTGACTCTTCCACCACTGTTTATATAACTCATGAATCATGATCTACAAAATCTTCATATGTATCAACCTTATCGGGGCAATTCTCCTGTTCATCATTCAGATAAAGGTATTTTACCTAGTCCGTTGACCTTTCAGCTTCAATAGATTTTACATATTCCTTCCATTGCTGCCAATTTAGTGTCTGTTCACAAATTTACCAACGACAACAATTGTCTCATTACTTTTGATGCTAATTCTTTTCTAATTCAGGACAAACTCACGAAGCAGATCTTGCATGGTTGTCCATCCATGGTCTCTATCAGTTTCAGCCATCTTCCTCTGCAATCCCCATCTCTGATGCTCCTGCCCAGCTCATTCTCTGCAATTTCCTCTCTCTGGCATCAGCAATGAGGCCATCCTTCTACATCCAAGTTTGAACATATAGCCAAGCACTTGAAGCTATCATCTCCTTCCTTTTCTCCGTTTACTAGTTGTTCAGTTGCTACAAATCATAGACTACCTTTTAAGCTCTCGAAATCTACTGTCAATGCACCTCTTTCCTTAATGCACAATGATGTTTGGGGTCCATTTACTGCCTCTAATTCTGGTTTCAAATACTTTTTCTTGTTCATTGATGAGTATAGCAAATTAAGTTGGATTTATCCATTATGCTACAAGAGTGAAATTTTACTATGTTGAAAGACAATTCTTTAACACTAAAATGCAGAATTTTCTGGTCTCTCAAGGGATTGTGCATCAACATAGTTGTCCATATACTCCTCCTCAAAATGGGATGGCTGAACGCATACATACTGCTATTGCCTTTCTCTATCAATCTTCTATTCCTATTAAATTTTGGTTTGAAGCTATTGCCACAGGCACATATCTTATTTGTAGGCTTCCTTCTTCTAAGCTTCAAAATCAATATCCTTTCCAATTATTGTTTCATCGACAACTCCCTGATTACTAGTCCATGAGAGTCTTCGGCTGCCAATGCTTTCCCTGGTTGAAACTTCATACTTCTCATAACCTTGCTCCCAAATCAATTCCTTGTGTGTTCATCCGATATCATTCCACTGCAAAAGGCTACAGATGTCTGGGAGAAATCTATTTGTCTCGACATATTATTTTTCATGAATCATTTTCCCTTTCTCATCTTGATGTGGACAATATATGGCATTATATTCTTAGATTTTATTCGTTTTTCTTATATTAGTAAGATATTATATTATATTATTTAGATATTATATCATTTAGATATTATTTCCGTTTCTATAGGATATTATATGATTTTATTTCCTTTAGTTAAGTATTCAAGTTTTTATTTTTAATTTAGCTTTAGGCTTACAAATAAGATGATCTTTCGATGCATTGATCAGACTTTGATTAATAAAGATTAAGTGATTATTGTGTGATATCTTCCTCCCCTCTGTTTTCTCCCCTAATTTCTGTTTTTCTCACCTAATCCCTAATTCCTCTTCTTCTCACCTAGTGGTCCTACATCAAATCTACTTTAACATCTTCCTCAACTATTACTGTTCCTCAACTACAGTCCTTTTTTGGTCATCTATCCTTTTGCCTTCTAGCTCTACTACCTTTATGATTGTATGTGCTACTCCCTCTCCTGTGACATCTTCTTCTTCATCTGTCTCTTCTCCCTTTTCCTCTTCCACAACGTTTACTTCTCACTCTCCTATTTCTGATTCTGCTGCAACTTCTCTTCCCTCTCAGTCCGTTCCCATTGACTCATCTCCATTCACCTTCCTCCTTTGCCTACTCAACCCTCTACTGTTGCATCTAATACTCATTGCATCATAACTAGATTTTAAAACTGGTTCTCTTCCACCCTCTCATCTTGCTTGTCTTGCTTCCCACAATATAATCTAAACTTGATTTTACTGTGCCTACTTCCTTTAAACAGGCCTCACAATATCCACTCTAGAGTGCTGCAATGCAGTTAATCAACATACCTGGTCTTTAGTTCCATGACCTGCACCTGCAGACAAGAATTTGATTGATTGAGACTTAAAAAGAATTCTGATGGCTCGGTTGCAAGGTACAAAGCCAGGCAATTTGCCAAGGGGTATCCTTAAGAATCTGGGGTTGATTTTCATGACGCCTTTAGTCCATTTGCCAAGTAACCAACTGTCAGGATTCTTGTCTCATTGACCTTGCACTTTAACTGGAACAACAAGCAATTGGACATCTCTAATGCCTTTTTATATGGGAAGTTAGAAGAAGAAGTTTATATGGCCAAACCTTAGGGCTTTGTTGTCTTGCTCGTCTGTCTTATGTTTGTAAGCTTCATAAAGCCATTGATGGTCTCAAGAAAGCTCCACAAGCTTGGTACTCTACATTCTCTTCATTTGTATGTAGGCATGGCTTCAAAAGTAGTCGCAATGACTCCTCTCTTTTTGTTACAAGCATACCAATATTCTCACTATATTATTGTGGTATATGTTCTTTTCTGATTCAGATTGGGCTGGTGACAGTACTGATTGACGCTCTACTTCAGGCTTTTGTGTCTATCTTGGTTCGAATCTCATATCTTGGTTTGCAAAGAAACAATCAGCTGTAACTCGATCATTTGCTGAAGCCAAATATCGAGCTTTAGCTCATGCGGCCTGCTGAATTAAGTTGGCTGAAGATGCTTCTCTAATCTCCACATTTTCTATTTAGTGCCCATTTTATGGAGTGATAATGTGTTTGCAATTTCCTTAGCCACCAATTCCTTTTTTCAGGCTCAATCTAAACACAGAGAGGTCGACTTCCATTATATTTGGGAGAAGACTGTAGCCAAATTGATTAATCTTCAATATGTGCCTACTGCAGACCAAGTGGCAGATGTCTTTACTAAACCATTACCCATCTCCAGGTTTCAATTACTTCCTGGCTAGCTCCTGGTATGCTTTTTTCCACCAGTAGCTTGTTGGGGGATGATAAGGATATTCTGGTGACAGGTGTTGATGATTACATGGATCATCTATTAGTATCCAATGCTGCACATGCTTGAAGTGATTCTATGCAACAGTTGCACAGTAGGCAGTCGTCTTTGATATAGAAAATTCTATTAGAATGCCAATAAGGAGAGAGAGGACGTAAGGTTGTTTAGTGGTGTATTCTCTGTATAAATAAGGGGTGCTTGTCTATGTTTTCAAATGGAAGAAATATAGTCCTCATAACATTTAGAAAATTCTTCAGGGTTGGATAAAGGACCCAATTGGATGGTCCTTTTGCATTCATTTATCTTTGAAATGATCGTTCTTCCCTTTTTTTATTCATCCTCAATACTTTATTTGTGTACCGATTTTCTTCTTTTTGTTTATTGCCCTTTAACAATTGAACCAAGTAACTTTCTCATCAGAACCATACCACAATGAAAATTACTTTATATAGGGATATAATCACGTAATTATGAACCTTGATTTTCTAAGGTCCATCACAAGATATAGTTGCTCACTGAAATTTGTGGAATCTATATGCATGTGTGCATGTTGATCTCCACCTTATTCAATTAATATGATATATGCTAATTAGTTAGCATAGTTCAGTCCTATAGTCTCAAAATGCTGACAAGAATTGTATTCATACTATTCGATGATGTTTCATGTTCTTTCTCATTGCACTACTGATATGCTATATGGGTTGAATATTGCAAGTTAGGAGGTTTTCAATTTATCCTAGTGTTTCATTTATTTAATTTTTTGTACAACAAAGAACATTAGTTAATATATATATTTTTTAACTAAGGGAGGAGGGGTGACCATCCAAACCATGAGCCAGCCAAATAAGGCCCATAACTACTTTGTCAAATGGCTTTCTCAGTGTGTGATTATTACACTAGATTGGATTTCCACTCGTGATTGTCCTCCCAATTAATGGTCTCTAGAGCTCTATTTGTGATAATAGACCTAGGACCTAGGATATATGAAATCCTTTTTCCCTTTTCTGTCTGTCCCATGTCTACCCTTTTTACATTAGGGACATCATTTAATGGGGTAAAAGAAAGAAGCATGACATTTCATAATCATTCCTGTAATGATGGCATAACAGAACCATATTACCATGGAGATCATATCATTGTCATTTGTCATGTATATCAATAATATGTAAATACAGTGTTGATGTTTAAATGGTTAAAGTGTATTTCGTTTTGTTCTTTACACTGAGAAGTTGACAAAAAGGTGAAGTAATGAAGGAGAGCTCATTCTGGCCGCATGAAGCTCAAGACAAAAGCTCTCTTGCTCTGACCATAAGAATCGTCAGTTCCTCACAAAAATATAGAAGGGCAAGCTTTAGAAAATTTGCTAGAGAGATCTAAAAGCGCCATAATCGTAGGCTTTGGATGCTTATAACAGCACTAAATATCTCTTCATATGTTCTTCTATCACATTTTTTCTCTTTTTACTTTGAAAAATGGACCTGACACAGAGTGCGATTGATCAAATGAGAAGCCTCTTAACAGCTTTTGTGTGATTTTCTCACACACATGATCCTATGACTGAATCCTGTAATAAATTTTTATGGTATTTGATAAAAAAGTACCTATGTATTTAGCATACGTATCACATGGATACCAAGATCAGAGAATATTAGTGTACTATACATTAAGAGTTTTTGTACCTACCAAATAGAAAATACATTATGAGTTTTTGTTAGTGGATTGGTCTGCCCTTTTTGACATGATTACTAAACCCACGGGGTGCCATGAGTAGATGAAGTTTGTATGTCATTAAGTTGCTACATATTAATGAAACCTTCTGTTTTAGTTTGGATTCTGTACATGTTTGATTATGTACCAAAGAGCACAACCTTTAATTTGGGCTGTACTCTCTTGCTTTGTCATGGCATGCCTGTAGAGCACAACCTTTAATTTGTGTCGTTGTCCCTTGCTTTGCCTCATATGGTGTGCCCAAAGATCTAATAGTTATAATGTGGCAGGTCAAATAGCTGGTTCCATAATATAACCATGGACAGCTGGTCTGGATCTCCTAATGATTGATGGGCTCAATAAATGCAAGCAATCACGCCCCAAATTGTAATCTAAGATTAAGCCAAGTGGATCATTCACCAATGCCCCAGGATTAGGTTAAAAATGTAAAATTGGGCCGTTTTGGAAAACCATAGCTGCAGGTTCATTAAATTACAAATTCAATTCACTCAATTCCCAACTGTAAAAATCATGAACATTGGCCATTTGAAGATTTATGTCTCTATTTTAAAATGGTGTAGGCCTTTGGCCAATTTTGGCTTGGTTAAAGAGCTGTTTGGGAAAAAAAGTGATCATTGCTCAATCTGGACAGATTGGTAGATTTTTTTGGGTAGACTTGTGACAGATTTTTTTGGGTCAACTTAAAAAATTAATTACTGTTAGACCACTAGGTCATATTTGATGAAATTTCGTTATCATCTACAACGTATCTAGTTTCCAACCCTGCTGGTTTGGCTGAAAAGCATCAAATGTCCAAATTTTGCAAAAAGAAAGTGACAGAACAGACCAGTTTTGGGAGAGAAAACCTTGGATTTTAAAGTGCCTGAACAGACTTGAAAATCTTGGCATATTGGTCTTTTTTTCTCACAAAACTCAATTGTGGTGCATAAAATATTGTGTTCTTGGCTGAAATTTGGGCAAGTAGTTAGGATATAAATAGTGAGTCATTTCGGGCAAGTAGTTAGGATATAAATAGTGAGTCTCATGAAGGTAAACACATTAGGTTTTAGTGCAAGTCAAGTCATGGATGCCAAAGTTCCACAATTACTATTTATGGGCTAGTAACCCAAAAGGCATGTCTTCTACTCTGGTGGAAGTTTATGAGCTGTCACCAAAGGGCATCTCTTACGCAATCCTTAATTCAAATGATCATCCCAAGCTTTCCATAATCCACCTTTGTACACAGTTTTCAAAATCCAAGTTTTCTTTAAGATCCAAGTTCAACAAATAACTTTTGTATGTATGCACACTTTTCATGAGGGGAAGGGGTGTAGAGGTCATGCTAGAAGGTAGTAACATTATGATCTTTTGAAGTATGCAATAAAAGAACACGTTAACCATATTCTTGAAATAAGTAGTATTCTTAAAACTTGAAAACATGGCGAAACATAGATTTAGGAAAATTATAATTTTGAATCCATGTTATTAAGAAAGGATTTAGATCATTCAAAAGTTATTTGAAAAAACATACATGCTATTCTACATACAAACTAACATATTTATGTAGATTAGTAAGAAACTTACCTTTTTGAGCTTACAAGTCTTGAATCAAAAGAAGAAGGTAGCCACCTAAGAGTGAGGAGAATCACCAATCATGCTTCAAAGATGAGTCTTCAGGAGAAGTAGTTTTTGGGTCTCAAACACTTGGTCAAGGGTGCTTGAAACTAAATGAAGCAAGAGAGAGGAGAGAGAACCCAAGACTAGAGAGCACACTCTAAAAACTTTAGCAAAATAAAGTCTTGTAAGTGGAAGACTTAGTAGGTTGGAAGGCCATATTAGGTGAGAGAGAAGGGTTTTGGGCTCTCAAATGTTAACAACTCACGCTTTAAGATCAAGAATTGAGAATCAAGATTTGCCCTCCAAATTTTGGTAACTCCTGCTGGCAGTGCCTTACTTTATTCGGTGTGCGGTCTTGCGGGTGGGTTTGTGAAATCTTGGTTTACCGTTCTGAGGTTGGCTCATAGCAGTTTTGCCTGGGTCAAGTTCCTGAGTCATCCAAAAAAAAAAAAAAAAGATGACGTGTTATCACATGGATAATCAACTTAACTCAAATTTGAATTCAAGAGGAAAGAGATGGGGCATGTTCTTAAGCTTAACAAAAGAGGAAGTCTTCTTTCAACTTGGGTGAAATGACCAATATATGAACTAGGTGCCTAACAAGATTGGGTTTTAGGAGGGGTGGTTGGCTTAATTTCTCTTAGTAAGTTATCTTATGCATCATTAAACTCGTTTGCCAAACAACTCACAAATGTTTCATGTAACTGAAGAGTCACTTAAAAATTAGCTTAAAATGAAAAAGTAATTTAGTTAGTTCGTGCAACTTGGACCATTCTTGCCAACTGATGGGAGTTTGAAGTATGGTTTTAGATATCGCCGATACCGTTACGTATCGACTGTGACGTAATGGTATCTCAAGCATACGATTCGGATACCCACTCTGGTATCGGAGTTGTAGAAAATTTCTACAGTATTGATCAATACGAACGATACGTATCGCGTATCAGTGTCGTGTCGGTTCGTATCGGCCAATACTCCCGATACGTGATTGATACGGGACCCGAGACAACCCAATAATTTGGCTTTGCTTTCCTCTTTAGAACTCTATCTTCGTCTTCAAAGCTAGGTTTCATAATATTAATTAAAAACACTTATACACGTTCTATTTATATTGAATAAGTTTAGGATATGCTTATTAATGAGTTTATGTCATTTGCTAGCGCTTGAAAAAAATAACGAGCGCGTTTACCGATTTTCGTTACAGATGACTGATTCTTTCGATACTCGTTACACACGACAGCGACCGTTATTTCGGTCAATACCGCGATTTAAAACCCTGATTCGAAGTTAGCAACCTAATCTCGTGAATTAGCAGCGAACCGGATCAGCCTCAAAAGCTCATCAATTAATTGACATTAATTCAAAGGTAGTAGGAGATTTTCTCCACATGAAATGATCAAAAGCGGACCTATATATATACACATGCATATATTAATGGTATTAATATAGTATGCGGTGACATGTGGTAGTGCAACTTACAACGGAAAGTTACTCTCTACATTGGGTAAATGTACCACACTTTCAAATGTCACACAAATCAGATTCTTGAAGTCTCTGGCTAATTCTGTTGGTTTCAAACTGATGTCAAATAAGCTTTAATCGAGTTATTTTATTTTTTGTGTAGTGCTAGAGTATATCTGAACTTACCAAGTTAAGCACAAAATATTGATGTGTTTCAAAACCTGATCACTTAATTTATTCGCAAAACAATTTGATCTTGAACAAGTTTTTAGCAAGTGGAACTTAAGTAGTTTCGTTTATTTTATAGACCTACCCATGCCATACCTATTCAACCCGATGGGTCAATTTGGTAATGAATTGGAAGGAGGACGTGCATGCATACATATATGCCAATATTTTTTACACGTGTTCATGACATATATAGTTATACTAGTCATGGATGTGTGCTAAACATCCATTGCTAATATGCAATTAATTGTTTAACAAATTTTCTGATAGCAAACATGAAGCTATAATGGATTACAATATTACATCATAAAGTTGTAAAAATTAAAATAAAAGTAATAATTATTCTCACATAATTACCATTATTGTCATCCACTATTACCATCGTCTTCATTATCGACCATTGTGTTTAAGAATATAAAAATGCTTTTTTTTTACTTGTATCCTTGGCATCACTACAAGGCTATGTTTGGATGCCCCTAATCTTAAGTAAAAATAGGAATTGCATTAGTAGAAATCAAATACACTAGAATCTAGTACTTGAGGCAATCTCATTCGAATGTTTAGACTAATTTTAGATTTTGATCCAGCAGATATATTTTTAGGAAATTTATTATAAATAAAATTTTCCTTTTTTAATGGATTGGGCTTTGAATATAAGATTACCATGGGAAAGGGTAAGGATCAAATTCCAACATTTAGTTTGAGAAGGTGATTACGGGTTCGAAATATAATCATGAATTGCTTTCCTATTTTGGTATGTTTCAATCGTAGGACTTACTTGATCCATAATGACATTCCTTGTCCGCCTCAATAATCCTGTCATCCAAATTGATTCTGAGCATTATTCTCTATCCAATTGCACTTTGCATCATCTATGCTAATTAGCACTATAGATCTCCATTATCATTATCGTCGTTCACCTCCATAATTGCTGCAATCATCTTTTGTCCAAAAAATTAGTGTCCCCATCTATGGAGACACAATTTCTCAAAAACTCTTTTTACATGCCTGCGGGAACCAGTGTATCCTGACAAAATGGTAAAGGAAATGTGGAAAAACAAGCTTTCTTCCCACATCGAAAAGGTACCAATAGCATTGGCACGCCTCTTTATTTAAATATATATTTCATCCCACATCAGAAAGATGTCAAAGGTAGAGGGCACATAAGTGTTGCACATCAGTTCCAATCATAACGTGCCAAAATTGCTATTTTTAGAGGTCAGCGGGATAAGTATAAGAGGGCTAAACTACAAAGGTAAACTATATCTTTGCGTTAGTATATTGTATTTATATTTATTAATATAACTACAATATATTCATAAATTCGTTGTAAGAAATATTGATGAACATATTTGTAATGTATATGTTAAAAAATATTAATGAATACTAAAAATGATGCCGATTGCAGTTTTATTTTCCATTCTCTATAAATAGAACTAAATATTCTGTAAATTCTTAGTACTAGAATAAATCTTAAGTTTTTTTTTGTTGTTGAAGTTGATGTTACCATATAATTTGGTGGCTTCTAAAGTTCTTTTTCTTTTACCTTGGTAGCTTCTTGCCTGTTCCTTTTGCAATTCATATGTTTCAGGGATCCCATCCAGTTCGAATAGCTATTCTATCTTAATGAGAATGCAATTCTAACTTGATTATTGCTTTGAACTATGGGATTGCGGTTCCGGAGGGAATCGTCGCTCGTAATAGGCGATTCCTACAACTTAGGTGAAGATCTTTTCTCTGGGCATCCTTGTGCATGCAGTTATTTGTCTTGAGGATTTTTGTTATATATATGTTATTTTTCTTGAGCTTTGACGCATCGTTTTTGTTTAGAATGGCAATTTTGGGTTTTATTTCATGGTTTGATATGACTTGCTTTTATGAAGGTTTTGTTAGTAAAGGTCCTGAAGGATTTAATATTTGTTTGCTCAATGATGTAGTGTTTGGATAAACCCGGAGTAAGCTTCTGTACAAGGACCACTTATGAGGATAATGCCATAACAAATGCTGTTGAAATATATGACAGTTTCAGGTAGTATAAATGTTGTTCTTTCCTGTTGAACAAAATTAATTCTTCTGGGTTACATTTTGCTTTTAAAATTGTTTTGCAGTGGTGGAGTCCATTTCATTGCATCGAATAATGATTGTGGTGTAAGAGAATATGACATGGAGAGGTTTCAGCTTTTGAGTCACTTCCGCTTCCCTTGGCCAGTGAATGTAAGTTTTCTCAAGCCTTAAGAATGATATACTAATTTTCTTGATTTGACCATATTCTTTTGTTTTTGGGTAAATCTCTGAACTAATTCCTAGCCTTGTGTTCTGGGGTTCCTTTGTCGATAGAGGTGATTCAGTTGCATTATTTTTCAACTATTTTGTGGCTGAATGATTCTTTTGATAGTTGAAATCTGTACTTTTGACTACCATTTTTTTCCTGGCCACTCTATCTGTGAGCAAATGTTGAAGAAAACAAATGACAAAACAGTACAGTGATTTTCAATAATCTTCTTTTCTCTTATCCGTCTTTAAAATCTGATGTCTTTTAACACAGTTGCATTGGCTTTCATTGGCTTTAGCATTACTCTGCCACAATTACTAGGTATTATGATAGTGTTACCAACTTACCATATAAATTATATGTTGATGCTGCATACACGGTGATTACTGGTTATGCTTATTGTAGTTGCCTAACTATTTTTACATTGATGCAGCATACATCTGTGAATCCAGACTGCAAGCTTATCACTGTTGTTGGAGATCACCCTGATGGATTGCTTGTGGATCCGCGGAATGGAAAGGTAAGTTGCTCAGATGTCATTCTTATTCGGAGGACAAACATATATATTCTGCTGGGCAATTGGATAAGAAGAATTTTTGTAGTATTAGGATTTTCCTTTGTCCTTTATTCAAAAATTGGAGCAGAGACTTGTGATTCTTATGGAACTATTTCTTGCAGAAAAGAAACATTGCAAATTTTGAGTTTTTAAAGTTATTTCCTTAATTATAACCATGCGTTATAAAGTGATCTTTTTGAAACAATCAAGATTCCCATTTACTTTTGGTTTAAGAGATATACACGTCCAGCACGATTTTTTTTTTGTAGTCGCTGCATTTCTACTTCCATGTAGACAATTGGAGCATGGTTTTGAGTTAAAAAATAATTTGGAACTCTTATTTGACGATTCCAGAGTGTTGCCTCAGTGGTGGGTCACCTAGACTATTCATTTGCATCAGCATGGCACCCGGATGGGTGCACCTTTGCGACGGGGAACCAGGACAAAACCTGCCGAGTGTGGGATTTGAGAAACTTGTCATTGCCAACTGCTATCCTCAAGGGGAACATGGGTGCAGTCCGATCTGTCCATTTCTCATCGGATGGGCAATTTTTGGTTGTGGCTGAACCTGCAGATTTTGTTCACGTCTATAGTACGAATGCAGATTACAGGAAGCGGCAAGAGATTGATTTCTTTGGGGAGATCTCGGGAGTTGCTCTGAGTCCAGATGACGAGTCTATCTATGTTGGCATATGGGATCGGACTTATGCAAGCTTGATGCAGTATAATAAGAGGCACACATACGGGTATCTCGACTCCTTCATGTGATTCTTCAAAAGCTATTTCTTGAACTCTTTTTTGAATCTATAGTATTTTGATATAGACATATAGTTGATATGAGTAACCATGAGGACGGTAAAGTAATTGTCGTTTGAAGCTTGATCTTGGGTGCGCGCACAGGGAAAATCATCTTTGCTTTTGAAATAAAAGCCTTTATCGCTTCATGTGGTTTGTATATTACCCCTTCAGTGTGCGTACCCCTTCAGTGTGTGAGAGCGCCTGTGGAGAGGTATATAATCCATGGAGTAAACGCTATGGATCGTTGTCCGGGTTTGGCAGTTAGATACCTCATCATTTTGTGTTGTATATCTTTTTAAGATGAAGAAAAGCTCGACATTTTCTTTGGATGTATTAGTTAATAGTGACCCTTGCGAATGTGTTACATTGTCCAAATTGGCTTATTGTTGTTTCCCATACATGGGAAGGAAGCGCCCATTTTTATTTTTATTTTAATTTCATTTATATAACAGCATTAGTGCTTTGAATCGGTTCCGGTTGTGAAAACAGGAACTATGAATCATACAAGGGATGAATGTTCTATTGATAGCAAAAGAATTTGAAAAAAACTAGTTTCATATAGGAAAACATTGATTATTCTTATAATTATATAATCTATGAAAAATTGGAAAAATAATCGTATTTGGAAGTGCCACAACTCACGAATGTTTCTGTTTTGGCAGTAATGATATGCAACATAGACGTGATTTCATTGGTTTGTTGTTGCCTTTTTTTTCTTTCTTTTTATCCTTAGCTTATGAAATTTAGTCGTTGAAATCAAAAGTGATCGAATAAATTGATCTCGAATTTGGTGTGGTTTTACCTATGTAGCGTTATTTGATATGTTTATCTTATTTTGCGTGGTTTATTGTGTATTTTATGGTTTTATATTTTTCTGAGTTACATTAGGATAGTTTGATGCAGAAGTTGATTATATTGTGGTTGCTTGTGGAAGTTGATTGTATCAATTTTGCTTGGATTAGATTTGTGGTGGTTTTGTTAGGTTCTTGTGATTTGATAGTTGTTGTTTTTTGTCAATTGTTTGTCATATTTTGATTTGGTTTTGTTGAAGTGAACAAAGATTCTGCTCAGCGAATGACGCGCGTATTGTAGCTAGAAAAGTTGTGGTTATGGCAGTTATAAAATTCTAATATTTAACACTACTATTAATTATATCAACGGCTTGTTAAGCTTTTTAGAAGGATTCACTAAGTTTTTTTTTAACAATTAAATTTAATGTGTGCACACAACGATGAACGTAAAACAATTAACCATTTGAAGAAAGTAGTATATTATGTCTATGATAATTAGTAGTTTCATTACAATAGGAAGTATTATTTAAAGTAATAATCAAATTTTATTTTGAATATTTTAATTAAATATTTGATTTTTGATTTCTATATTTAAAGTGTGACTGATACAGGAATGTTATATAGATTTAGAAGAAATTATTCTTTTATTTAGTTTGCAATCATTATGTATAAAATATGTAATAATACATTGGTAATTTAAACAATAATGAACTGTTCATAAATCGAAAGTTAAATTAATCTTTCCATTTAAAAATTTTAAAATATTTCTTATTTCTATTTGTGTCAATGTTAAGGTGTCCTTTTCAAGTGAAGTGTTGTGCCTGTTTTGGGGCATTTTGAAAAATGGACAAGGGTTGCCGCATCGGCGACTGGGTGCCGTAAGAAATGAGCAAGTGTTTATGGGCTTACCTAGACGAGCGTTGATAAAAAAGTTAGTCCGAGATTATAAGTTTAGATTAGCAACTTAGAATGTAGGAACCTTAAGATGTAAAATAATAGAATTAATTCATACTATTGTTAGAAGAAAAATTAGTATATCATTTTTACAAGAGATTAAATAGGTAGGGGAGAAATTAAAAAAAAAAAGATAATATATTGCATAAAATCTATTATACTGAGAAAGAGAAATATAAAAACGGTGTAGGATTAATAGTAACTAAACACTTTTAATATAATGTAGTAACAGTCACACGCAAAATAGAGATAGTATAATTATAATTAAACTTGTGATTAGAAAAAAAACATAGTAAATGTGAGTAGTGTTTACACACCTTACGTAGTATTGAATAACAACACTAAACGATAATTTTTGAATGAAATTGATGAAATGGTTCAAGAAATACCAATATGAGAGAATATAATTATAGGTAGAGATTTCAATGGGCGCATAGGAACCAGAGACAAGGATATGAGAAGGTTTATGAGAGATTTGATTTTAGAGATTGTAACGAGGCTGGAGATGAGATTTTAGATTTTGCTGTAACATTTGATTTGATATTAACCAATGCTTTCTTTGAAAAGAGATGAGAATATTTAATAACTTTTAAGAGTGGTTCTCATAAAAATCAAATAGATTATTTTTTTATTAGAAATGTAAACTGCCTAATATGTAAAGATTGCGAGGTTGTTTCTGGGAAGAGCTTAACATTACAACATATACTTATAGTACTAGATATTCACATTAAGTGACAATATAAGGTGAGAAGAGATATTAGGATTCCACGAACTAGATGGTAAAATTTTAAAGGTGAGAAATTATATATTTTTAAAGACAAAATGTGTAAAGAAGTAAGATGAAATTTATAAGAAGATAATAATACTATGTGGAGTACAATGGCAGAATACATTGAAAAGATCTCGAAAGAAGTTTTTAAAGAGTCGAAAGAAAAATGCCATATAACTAAGAAAACTTGTAGTAGAATGACGAGATCTAAGTCATAGTAAAAGTAAAAAAGGAATGTTTTAAAATGTGACAAAATGATAGAAATAAAGACAATTTTAAGAGTTATAAACAAACTTGTAAGAACGTTAAAAGAACCGTTAAATATGTTAAACTAAAAGCTTATTATAATTTTGATACTAGATTAGGTAGCGAATATGGAGAAAAGGATATCTGTAAACTCGTTAAGTAGGAAACAAAGAAAAGCAAGAGACCTTACTCAAATTAAAGTTTAAAAAAAGCGAGAATTCAAGGTTGCTAGCTAGAATGTTACTAGAGAATATAAGTTATATCGCACGATAAAAAAAATTTGAAATAAAAACAGTAATGAAGAGAATAAAATCAGGTAAGACTCTAGAATTAGATGGTATCCTTATAGAAGTGTAGAAATGCCTAGGTAAAGTGAGTGTGTCTTAGTTAACAAAATTATTTAATAAAATCATAATGACTAGAAAAATGTTCAAAAAGTGGAGAAAAATGTATTTTAGTACCTATATATAAAAACAAAGATGATATTCAAAATTGTAGCAACTATAGTAGGTATTAAGTTGACGAGTTATATGATGAAGTTATGGGAAAGAGTAATTGAACATCGTCTAAGGTTAATAACAACAACGTCAGAAAATCAGTTTGGTTTTATGCCTAGTAAATCAACTATGGAAGCAATCCATCTACTGAGGAGAATAATAGAGAAGGATAAAGAAAAGAAAAGAGATCTTTATATGATTTCTATAGAAGTAAAAAATGCTTATGATGGAGCGTCTAGAGATATCATATGGCGGGCTTTAGAGAGAAATAGAGTGACAACGGGTACGTTAATGTGATAAGAGACATGCATGATGAAATTTTCACAACAAATAGATCACCAGCAGGAGAAACAAGTGAATTTTTTTATTATAGTAGGATTATACCAAAGATCGACTTTGAGTCTTTATTTTCTTATCTTAATTATGGATGAACTGACAAGATATATTCAGGATAATGTTCTATGGTATATGCAGCTTGTAGAGATATTGTGTTAGTGGATGAGACTAAGAGTGGAGTTAATACTGATTTAGAAATGTGAAGAGAAATTTTGGAGTCAAAAGATTTTAAGTAAAAACCAAATTGAATATATAGATTATAATTTTATTAATAATAAGAGAGATTGCAAATGGTATAATCTTTAGTATCAAAGTTGGTTGATTTAAGTGGAGGAGTGCATCCGACATTCTATGTGATCGACAGACCTATAAGATAAAAAAAACAACTATAGAACAACTATTAGACTAGCGATCTTATATGGGACAAAATATTGGACTACTAAAAATATCACATAAATGAGACGAGTATTGGTGAAATGAGAATGCCAAGGTGAATGTGTAGCAAGACTAGAAAATATAAAAATTAGGAACGAAAATATTAGTAGAATGGTAAGGGTTGCACCAATCAAGGACAAATTAAGAGAAAATAGATTAAGATGGTTTGTATACATCTAATGTAGCCAAGTCCGTGTAAGAAGTTCGTTTTCTCCTCTCGCCCGTGCCTAGATATAGAGAAAAAGTATTAGCTCTCCGCCAACCAAGATCGGGCATTCCTGGGTAACGATGAAAAGATGAAACCCTGGGCCGGTGAC
>JAULJZ010059959.1:0-13575 GCA_032270985.1 Heliamphora pulchella
TATATTCTACAAGAATCGATAATCTGGTTTGCTGTATGTAAGTTGAACTCTACACACAAAATTAACTACTATATAAAATAAAAGACACATATGCACGATATTAAATAAATAATATAACACAAACATTACTCATGTAAACTCTTATTAAAATGGAAAAATATATTTTATTAATAAATAAAATTAATACACAAAATCTATTACACAAAGCATGGTTTTTAGTACACAACCTTAATAATCTCTCACTTATACTCAAAGCCATACTTCCATGCATCTAACTCCCATGTCTTCTATGTGACTGTCAAAAGTCTTGGCTGATAAGTATTTCGTAAAAAGGGTCCGTCAGGTTGTTCTTCAATGCAATTTTGGCCACAGCAACATCACCTTTTTGCACGATGTCTCGTATCAAGTGATATTTACGCTTGATGTGCTTTCCTTACTTGTGCGTCCTTGATTCCTTCGAGTTAGCAATTACACCGCTATTGTCATAGTAAAGTGTAATAGCCGATTGTACTGAAGGTATGACACCTAGATCCAACAGGAAGTTCTTGAGCCAAACGACCTCCTCGGTTGCCTCAGAGACTGCCACATACTTGGCCTCTATGGTGGAATCAGCAATACAAGACTGCTTGATCATCCTCTAACTTATGTCTCCACCTACCTAGGTGAACACATATCCCGAGGTAGACTTTTTAAAATCTTTATCTGATTAGAAATCAGAGTCTGTATGCTCCAAGCGTACTAGACTATTTGCCTAGTAAACTAACATATAATCTCTAGTTCTTTTCAAGTACTTGAAAACATACTTTATCACTGTCCAATGCTCTTTCTTTAAATTAGAATAATATCTGCTAACCACGTCAATAGAAAAATAGATATTTAATCTAGTGCAAAGTATAGAATACATGAGGTTTTCAACTACTGATGCATAAGGAACTGTCTTTATCTTCTCTATCTCAACAGTTGTCTTAGGACACTAACCCTTGGATAGAGTGATTCTATGCCTAAAAAGAAGAAACACTTTTTTAAAAATCCTGCATGCTAAAATGAGCAAGGACCATACTAATATAATTGGATTGTGATAAGCCAAACATCATTTGCCTACGATCTCGTTAGAGCTTGATCCCTAGGATGTGACTGATTTTTCCTAAGTCTTTCACCGAAGATAATACCCTCACATCATTTCTGATGAGCAATATATGATCCATGTAAAGTACTAGAATTACCACTATGCTTCCATCACGCTTCTTGTATGCACAGGGCTCGTTAGAACTTTGATCGAAGCCATAAGACTTAATAGCTTGATTAAAATGAGTATTCTAAGACCTAGATACTGTTAGGATTGGTATACTGAAAATTATATTTTTAGTATTTAATTTTATTTTAATAAAATTAATTTTTTATTTTATGATAATCTTCATGAGCAATGTATGTGTATCATTTCTTCAATGTTATGCATGGATGTCCGATATTCTGTATAGTATTTAATCTGGTGTGTAAAGTATGGTTTACACACAGAAAATCAGATTTTAGGTTCTTGCAGAATATTAGTTTTATGTTCAAAGTTTAAATGAAAATGGATATACCATCGGTACGACTGTGGCACAGAATTTTAGTAGCCATGTCTTGGTTACGGAGAACAGATAATAACGTCATCTATTATTCTAATTCTCTATACCAGTACATTTTGTGTGTATTGAACGGGATATTTGGAGTAATTAATTTTATACTGACTATATAAATTAATTCACACCCCAAGATTATTATAAATAGTGCTTGTATTCTTAATCCTGAAATAATTATTAATTTGCATACATTTAATATTCGTTGCTTTGATTCATTAGAGGGTGCGATCTTATATGGGTCTATATTTTCAGTGAGTTGGATAACGGTATTATTTATATGACAAATATTAATTATTAACGAAATTCATGCCCCGAAAGATCGGGATTGACGATACCCCCTTAAGGATGCTTATAAGTTTTGACCCGACCAAATCCTACAGGTGGATTTAATTATCCAGTGGTTAAATAAGTTAAGCAGAAGGGTTTAAGGAATATTAAGATACCGATTAAATTAAATTGTCAGTAATTAAATTTAATTGGCGGGTATCGAGAATATTAACGTAGGGAGAAATTGTAAGTATTTAATAACAGGAGCTCAATGCAAAAAGGTCTTGAGATTATGGGTTAGAGTGCAATTATAATTCTTTAGTGGTGTAAACTGTAATTCAGTATTTTATAGAAATTGTAGAAATCGCTACGTCTTTTCATAATTGCAGAAATCGCTAGTAGGTATCTGTGTTCCACTGGAAGTTTTACTCATAATTATTCCCTAGATCCTTACTGTAGCCCTATATATATGTGGGTAGGCTGAACTAGTTTCATATCATATATTGATATATTATATTTTGTCTCTTAAGACTAAATATATCGGGGTTCTGCCGGTACGAGTTCTCGATAGTCCGTAACCCACACTACGTTCGAGGATCGCATACGAGAATATGGTAGAAGATTTGATAGGAGTTTCAACTCGAAATCAAATCGTAGTTAAAGAATAGATCGACAAAAGATATTTTTCTAAATTAATTTTGGTTGTACGAATTTTATTTTGATCGTTTGTCATCAAAATTTTTATCTGGAGCCTGTTTCGGCATTTGCCTGTCTAGTTAATTTTTTACCGAAAACCGTTTATAAAAACAATAATCTTGACAGTTTTGCCTCCAACAAATTGGTATCAGAGCTGTTTTGTTTTCGATTATCGGGGCCAAGAGATTTAGGACTGTTGCTAACTTTATTTTACAGGTATTCTAATTCCGATTTTATGATCATAATTTATTTTCATATTTGATTGAATGCGTGGATGATGATTTAATTTAATTATTTTTTTAACCACAATGGTTGATCATAGTAGATTAATTGCGAACTCTACGGAGGTATAAGATCAATGTAATATTTATTGTTTTTTGATTTCTAGTTCTTATATATATATTTTTGATTTTATGTAATCGAAAAAAAAAGAATGAAGAACAAGTGGAAGAACGAAGGAGGCAACAACCGGCGGTGGTTGGTGGCGGCAACTAATTTTTTTTTTCTTTGTAATTTTTTTTTTCTCCAGGATTTTTTTTCTGGATAATAAAAAAAAAAAGGGGCGTCGGTGTTCTTCGGTAAAAAGGAGGAAAATAGGTGGCGCAAGCAGCACAGGCTGCGGCAGCTTCCTAGGCGCAAAAAGCAAGGCTGCAGAATTTTTTTCCTGAAAACAGGCCAGCCAAACTCTGCCTTAAGGAAGCAGGCTCTTTCCCTGCTGTTTCGGCAATAGCCTGTGGCGCCAACTCAACAAGCAAGTAGCGGTTTTTTCCCAACGCAGCAGCCATCAACCAAACTGTTTAGGTTGTTTTGGCTCTAAAGCTTCAAATAGTCCCAACACTGTTTCAAACAGTAAGCAACTCCAAATAGCAGTTTTCCAACACTGTTGCGCTGCAAACGCAGCAGTGATTCCAAGCAGCGGCGCAATCCCTAGTCCAGCAGCGATTTTTGTTCCAAAACAAGGCTGTTTAGTGCAGCAATTTTTTCTGATTTCCAATCAGCGCCGATTTTCAATTGGCTGCTGTTGTTTATAAGAAGGTGTTGCGGTTTACCAACTCAATCAACAGCGGTTTTTAAAAGCCTGTGGCACAAACAGTTTCCCAATAATGTTTCCGTATGAGATCAAACTGTTTCGGCTTTAATGGTTGGTTGCGAATTTTTCAACAAAGCAAAGCTGTTTTTGAAAAAGAAAAAGCTGTTTTTCCAATACTGTTTTGAGCAAACAACAGTCCTTCAAAACACAAGTGGTGCAATCCCAAGCCAACACAATAGGCTGCGTTTGGCTTTGATTTCAAACTGGAAGTGCAGCGACGTGAAGTAGCAGGAGTGGTCCAGGCGTGGCAGCGTGAAGCGGCTGATATTTTAGTTTCAATCTGTTTTGGCTTACAGTGGTTGAGTCTTACAAGAGTTCTATAAGATACATGATAAAATCAAGATATCATGATGCAATCAGGATACAAGAAACTTATTCAGAACGGGAGATTAAAACTCTTTAGTGTTTCAATTCGATCATAAAATTGGAATATATTTATCTTGCATTTAATTTATTTTTTTATATTAACTGCGTGTATGATAAATATTGATTTTATTTATCCTGTTAATTTAATTAATTCAAATATTCGGTTTTAATTATAATATTTTGTAATGAAAAATAAAATAAATTTTTTTAATTAATTAATTAATTAAATGAAAAAACTTTAGATATTTTTTTTTACAAAATATCACGTTTAAAATGATTTTTTTTTAAAATCAGATATCTTGAAAAAATGTGGGAATTAATTCTATTTTTTAAATTAATTAAATAAAAAAATATTTAATCGAAATAAATTATTATTTTTCAAAAAATATGAAACGAAAATAAAATAAATAAATAACTTTAATCACTACCTTAGTTGAAAAATTAAAGAAAAAACTGTACATTTATTTAATTTTATTTGTTACGCATTTAAACATGAAAAGATGGTTTGATAAACTAGAATTTTTGGAATCGTGTACACGGAAAGATGTTTGATTCTTTCAGATCGTGTGACTTTCGAAATTAATAAATTTATTTTAATTAAACGAATTTTTATAACCCTTAAAAATATTTTAAAAATTTAAGTGGGAGAGGAAATTTATTCACAGATAAATCCCGTGGTCTCCATCACCAGTTTGTAGGCAATGTAATTAAACCTTGCATGTTGACAGTAAGGCTTTCATCCCAATCGGACAGATTAATTGTGGTATCGCCAGTAAAAATCACTTTTAGGGATAATTCTGGATAATTGTTAGTGTGGATCACTTCTCTATTTGAAGGGTTTATTGTGAAGCGATTGATTTCGAATTAGGTGATGGTTAACACTTAGCTGTATATAATAGTATTATCTCCATCTGAGTTACTGTTATTATATACTGGACCGAAACTATGTCAGCTATTTAATTTTACTTGGCATGGTCAATTACCTAGATAGTAAAATTAATAAGAATTGACCTGTCTGGTTTGATGATGGATGGTAGACGTCCACCCATCGCGGCATGCTATTCACAGGTTACCAGGCTACTGGCGAATTAATTTTAAAATGGTAGAGGAAACAAAATTAAAATGAATTCAAAATTTTGCTCATCAAAATTAACGGTATTTTGATTATGTGATTTTCAAAATTAAAATAGATTTCAACCCACTCGCTTTAATACTCATATAAAATAAACTTACGGGATCAAATTTTGTTAACTGAAAATGTAACTTCGATATAGCTTTAATTACAAATGGTATTCCTTCAATACCAAGAAATGTGTTTGTTTCTGAAAAATGTTTTTCCTTTGGGCCGAAAGGCATGAAGAAGAAAAAGGTTCAGAAACAGTGAGACATGATTTCTAGGATAGTTAGTGGGCCACGAACTGGTGTGAAAAAGCCAAAAAACAGATGTTTTCACTGCAATCAGACCCGGCACTGGAAAAAATTATGTCCAGTATTTCTCAAAAGGCAGAACAAAAAAGGATCATTTCTATTTACTAGTTGTGAAAACATGTTTAGCGGTGATATCTACCGGTACCTAGTGTATAGATACGGGAGCCACTAATCATATCTGCAATTCATTGCAAGGATTCTAAAAAATTCGACAACTAAGTGATGGAGCGATTTACCTGTATATAGGCAATAATACAAAGGTAACAGAAGTTGCAGTATGA
Source organism: Heliamphora pulchella (assembly GCA_032270985.1). Lineage (NCBI taxonomy): Eukaryota > Viridiplantae > Streptophyta > Magnoliopsida > Ericales > Sarraceniaceae > Heliamphora > Heliamphora pulchella. The sequence continues at coordinate 5,751 of JAULJZ010059959.1, forward strand.
GATGTCACTCTTAGTTTTGGTAGAGATCGGGTTTTAATATTGAGAGATTGCCTTTATGTACCTGCCATTAGAAGGAACTTAGTTTCTATTTCTGGATTGGCTAAAGACGGTTATTTGGTTTATTTTAATAACTCTGTAGTTATTAAGGATAATAAATGGGTTATTTGTTCTGGTACATTTGTGGATGATTTTTATATTATTACTCTAATATCTCTTACACTGTAACTAACTGAAACGAATAATACATCTATATTACAATATAAGATAAAGTTTCATTCTTTAATGAACCAAATATTTTTTTGGCACTTACGCTTGGGTCATATTAATCTAAAAAAGATAAATATACTGGTAACAGATAGACCTTTGAGTTAATTAGAAGTGGATGCATTTCTAGTCTGTGAATCTTGTTTAGAGGGTAAGATAACTAAGAGGCCTTTTTCAGCCAAAGGCTATAGAGTTAAAGAATCATTGGAGCTGGTTCATTCTGATGTGTGTGGTCCTATGACAATTCGGGCTAGATGTGGCTTTGAGTACTTCGTCAGTTTCATTGATGACAACTCAAGGTATGGGTACATTTACCTTATGCACCGTAAGTTTGAATGGTTTGAGAAATTCAAATAATTCAAGGCGGAGGCAGAGAAGCGTCTGGGTAAAAGTATCAAATCACTACGATTCGACCGTGATGAGAAATACCTATTTGGAGAGTTTAAGGACTACTTGTCATCAGAGGAGATTACATCCCAGTTGACTACACCTGACACTCCACAGCAGAATGGGATAGTAGAAAGAAGAAATAAGACTCTTATGGAGATGGTAAGGTCAATAATGAGTTATTCAGGTTTACCAGATTCATTTTGGGAACTCGCTTTAGAGACAACGACTTACATTTTAAACTTGATACCTTCTAAGTCAATACCTTCGACTCCCACAGAATTGTGGACCGGGCATAAACCTAGTCTGAAACACATTCGAATTTGGGGGTGTTCAGCACATATGTTGAAAGGAAACACGAGTAAGTTGAAATCGAGGAAGAAAATTTGTTTCTTTATGGGATATCCCAAGAAAACGAAGGGTGGTCTATTTTATAATCCTAAGGAACAGAAGGTCATTGTTAGTACCAATGTCTGATTCTTGGAAGAGGACTATATTATAAATCACAAGCCCAATAGCAAAATTGTTCTGAAAGAACTAAGAGAAAATACCAGTAGAATGGAAGAGGAACCATAAGTCACTGATATTCTATTACCTCGTTGTAATGAGAGGATTATCGAGACAGGTGCAAATCAAGAACAGGGTGCTGATGCACAGGGTTCAAATCCTGCATAGCCTGTTACTGCTAGTACACAGATATAGGTAGTGCCTCATCGTAGTGGGAGGATTGTTCATCAACCTAATCGGTATATGTTCTTGGGAGAGTAGTTTGACAAGATCCCAACAGAACTGGATATTGAGCCCTATAACTACAATGAAGCACTACAAGACAAAGATGCAGATATTTGCCAAATGGCTATAAATTTAGAGATAGAATCTATGTATTCTAATCAGGTCTGAAAACTTGTAGAACCACCCAAAGAGATAAAACCCATTTGATGCAAGTGGATCTACAAAAAGAAGAGATGAGCTGACGGGATGGTTAAAACCTTCAAAACTAGGTTTGTTGCTAAAGGGTTTACTCAGAAACAAGAGATCGACTATGAGAAAACCTTTTCGCCGGTAGCCATGCTTAAGTCTATCCGAATTCTCTTATCCATTGCTGTATATTTCGATTATGAAATCTGAAAAATGAACGTCAAGACAGCTTTCCTTAACGGAAGTCTTGACGAGTGTATCTATATGATACAACCAGACGGATTCATTGCTAAGGGCCAGAAGCACATGTTGTGCAAGTTTAAGAGATCTATTTATGGACTTAAACAGGCATCGAGGTCTTAGAACACTCGGTTTGATCAAGCTATAAAGTTTTATGATTTTGATCAAAGTCCGGATGAGTACTGTGTGTACAAGAAGCGTGACGAAAGTGTGGTGATCTTCCTAGTATTTTATATCGACGATATCTTGCTCATCGGAAATGATGTGGGGGCATTATCTACCGTTAAAGTATGGTTATCTGGGCAATTCGATATGAAGGACTTAGGAGAAGCCAACCACATCCTTGGGATCAAGCTTGTGTGAGATCAGAAATAAAGGATGTTAGGCTTATCACAACCAAAGTATATCGATGATATCCTTACTCGTTTTAGCATGCAGAATTCTAAGAACGGAGTTCTCCCTTTCAGGCATAGAATCACTCTATCCAAGGATCAATGTCCTAAGACACCTGATGAGATAGAGAAGTTGAAGGCGATTTCTTATGCTTCAACAGTAGGAAGCCTCATGTATGCTATGCTTTGCACTAAACCTGACATCTGCTTTGCCGTTGGCATGGTTAGCAAATATCAGTTTAATCCAGGGTAGGAGTATTGGACTGTGGTAAAGAATATATAATCAAGTACCTAAAAAGGACTAAGAATTATATTTTAATTTACTAGACAGACAGTCTAGTACCTTTGGGATACACAGACTCAGATTTCTATTCAGACATAGAGTTTACATCAAGAGACAACCTTGTAAATCGTTTACAAAGAGTTTACCAGCTAAGACTTTCGATAGTCATGTAGAGGGCATGAGAGTCAGATGTATGACAGCATGATTTTGAGTATAAGTGGGAGATTGTTAGGGTTGGTATACTAAATGTTTTTTTTCGTATTTAATTTTATTTTAATAAAATTAATTTTCTATTTTATGAGAATCTTTATGAGTAATGTATGCGTATCATTTCTTCAATATTATGCACGAATGTCTGGTATTCTATACAGTATTTAATCTGATGTGTAGAGTACGGCTTACACACAGAAGATCAGATTTTAAGTTCTTACAGAATATAAGTTTTATGTTCACAATTTAGATGAAAATGAACATACCATCGGTACGACTGTGACACATAATTTTTGTAGGCTTGTCTTGGTTATATGGAACAGATAATAGCGTCGTCTATTGTTTCGATTCTCTGTACCAGTACACTTTGTGTGTATTGAACGAGACATTTGGGATAATTAATTTTATACCGACGATATAAATTAATTCACACTCTAAGGTTATTTTGAATAGTGCTTATTTTCTTAATCTTGAAATAATTATTGATTTGCATACATTTAATATTCGCTGTTTTGATTCATTAGAGGGTGCGATCTTATATGGGTCTATATTTTCGGTGAGTTGGATAGCGGTATTATTTATATGACAAATATTAATTATTGACGGAATCCACGTTCTGAAAGATCGGGATTGACGATACCCCCTTAAGGATGGTTATAAATTTTCACCGGGTCAAACCTTGCTGGTGGATTTAATTATTCGGTGATCAAATAAGTTAAGTGGAAGGGTTTAAGAAATATCAAGATGCCGATTAAATTAAATTGTTAATAATTAAATTTAATTGGCGGGTATCGAAAATCTTAACGTAGGGAGAAAATGTAAGCATTTAATAACATGAGCTTAATGCAAGAAGGTCTTGAGATTATGGGTCAGAGTGCAATTATAGTTCTTTAGTGGTGTAAACTGTAAGTCAGTGTTTTATGAAAATTGTAGAAACTGCTGTGTATTTTCATAATTGCAGGAACCGCTCGTAGGTATCTGTGTTCCACTGGAAGAATCTTACTCATAATTACTTCCCAGGTCCCTGCTGTAACCCTATATATATGCGAGTAGGCTAAACCAGTTTCATATCATATATTGATATATTATATTTTGCCTCTCAAGACTAAATATATCGGGGTTCTGCCAGTATAAATTCTCGATAGTCCGTAGCCCACACTACGTTTGAGAATCGCATACGAGAATACGGTAAAAGATCTAATAGGAGTTTCAACTCGGAATCAAATCGTAGTTAAAGAATAGATCGACAAAAGGTATTTTTCTAAATTAACTTTGGTTGTACTGGTTTTATTTTGATCGTTCGTTGTCAAAAATTTTATCTGGAGTCCGTTTCGGAGTTTGCCCATCTAGTTAATTTTTTACCAAAAATCATTTACAAAAATAATAATCTTGACAGTTTTGCCTCCAACAGATACCTGCTTAAGTCTATAAATGAATCTCTTAAGCTTTCACAATATGTGCTCTCGGCCCTTTTTTAATAAACCGTCTGCTTGCTTCATATAAATGCACTCGTCTAGACTCCCATTAAGAAATATAGTCTTGACATCCATTTGTCAAATCTCGTAACAGAAATGAACTATAATGAATAAGAGAATCCGGATAAACTTAAGCACGGCTACTGGCGAAAAGGTCTCCTCATAAATAATCCATTCTTTCTGAGTGAACTCTTTTGACATAAGCTTAGCTTTGAAGGTTTCTACCTTTCCGTTTACTTCTCTCTTCTTCTTATAGATCCACTTGGATCCGATGAGTTTTACCCCTTCGGATAGGTCTATATGATCCCAAACTTGATTAGAGTACGTAGACTCTATTTTAGAATTCAAATCATTTTGTCAAAGATCTGCATCTTTATCTTGGAATGCTTTATTACAGCTATATGGTTCATTATCCAGTTCTTCCGAGATCTTGTTATAAAACTCTCTCAAAAACATATACTGATCGGGTTAATAAACAACCCTCCTACTACGACATGGCATGACCTGCGTTTGTGTACTAGTAATGGCACGCTGTGCTAATTCTGAACCCTGTGCATATCATCCACAAGCTGCCCTGGTTGTGAAACTGGCGTCTTGATGATAGCACTAAGACCTGGTTTAGAATTTGCACATGTCTCGATAATCCTCCTATTACGATGGGGCAATGGAATATCGGTGACACTTTTTCATGGCGCTTCTCCTGTACTACTGGTATTACCTCTCAGCTCTTCTAGAACAATTCTACTTCTGGGTATGTAGTTCATTACATAGTCCTCTTTTAGGAATCAGATATTGGTACTGACAATGACCTTTTGATCCTTTGGACTATAAAATAAACCACAATTCATTCCCTTGGAATATCTAACAAAGAAACAGAGTTCTGTTATCGATTCTAACTTATCTGTGTTCCCTTTCATCACGTGTACTGGACTACCCCAAATCTGAATATGTCGTAGACTAGGCTTGCACCTAGTCCACAATTATATGGGAGTTGTAGGTACTAATTAGAAAGTAATAAATTCAGAATATAAGCAAATGTTTCTAATGTAAATCCCAAAAACCAATCAAGAAACTCTAAATAACTCATCGTAGATCTTATCATCTTTATAAGAGTCTCATTCCTTTTTTTTGCTACACCATTCTGCTGTGGCATGCCTGGTGCAAACAATTGGAATGTAATCCCTACTTCTAATGAATAGTCCCTAAACTCTCTCAAAAGGTACTCGCTACCACGATCAGACCATAGTGTCTTGATACATTTGCCGAGACGCTTCTTTGTTTTTGCCTTAAATTCTTTAAATTTCTCAAAGTATTCAGACTTACGGTGTATCAAATAAATGTACTCATACCTTTAATAATTGTTAATAAAAGTGACAAAATACTAAATGCCACCTCTTACCTGAATAATCATAGATCCACATAAATCAGAGTGAACCAATTCTAACGGTTCTTTAGCTCATAGGCTTTGGCCAAAATGGGATTCTTGGTCATTTTTCCTTCTAAGTATGATTCATAGAATGGAAGTGCCTCTACTTCTAATGAATTCAAAGGTCCATTTTTAACCAGTCTTTTAATCTGTTTTAGATTGATATGACACAGGCATAAGTGCCAAAGATACATTTGGTTCATTTTAAAAAGATTGTTTCTCTTATATGGTAAATTATTAGTGCTATTCAATACATTTAGTTACAGTATTAGAGAGATAAGAGTAATAACATAAAGATTATTAAGTAATATACCAGAACAAATAAAATATTTATTATTCTTAATAATCACATAGTTATTAAAATAAACTGAATATCCATCTTTAACCAATCTAAAAATAAAAATAAAATTCTTTATGATTGAAAATACATAAATACAATCTTTTAAAATTAATATTATATCTCTACTAAAATCGAGAGTAACATCTCTAATTGCAATTGCTACAACTCTGGTATTATTGCCCATATGTAGGTAAATTTCTCCCTCATTGAGTTATCTGATTTCTTAGAACTCCCACAAAAATTACAGATATGATTAGTAGCTCCCGTATCTACACACCAGGTATCAATTTATAACACCGCTAAATATGTTTCAACAACCAGTGAATGAAATTTACCTAGATTGTTCACCTTGTTGAGATAAATTGGACATTACTTTTTTCAATGTCCTGTCTGGTTATAGTGAAAACATCTGACTTTCGTCTTTTCACACCAACACGAGGCCCACTAACTGCCTTAGAAGTTGTGCCCTATTTTTGCATCCTTTTTTTTTCTTGCCTTTCGGTTTAAAGGTAGAACCCTTTTCAGCAACAATTGCACTAACAGGCTTCCTAAGAATACCCTCAGCTACTTGAAGTTCTTTAAGTAGTTCTGCTAGGAAAAAAAGAGTTTGTTCATGTTGTAATTAAGGCAGAGCTACATAAAGTTATCAGGCAGTGATTGGAGTATAATATCGAGCTGGGTTTCTCCGTCGATTTCAGCTCCAAGGATCTCTAGTTCATTTAAAAGACCAATCATCTTTAGAGCATGATCCTTTACTGGGGTGCCTTCATCCATGTTTGTATTCATAAGAGATTTCATGACTACCTGTTTAGCCGCACGATCTTGATCCCCAAATATCTCTTTGAGGTTCATCATTATGTCGTAGGCACTAGACATAGACTGATGCTAATATTGAAGTACACTCAACATGGAAATCATAATGTAACACCGCGCCATCTGATCAGCCTTCTTCCACTTCTAATAAGGACGGACTTCCTATTTGGTTTTTCCCTCATCAAGTTTAGGTGCCATATTTTAGTGAGCACAAACTTATAATCTTTTACAGTTAAGACAATATCTAAAATTTTTTTCCAATCAATATAATTTAGTCTAGTTAGTTTGTTTTTTTAAAGTATTGTTGCGAGTGAATTGAAAGTCATTTTAACACCTGATAATTACATAATTTAAAAATTATGATAAACATTGAATTCATTTTAAAATTTGATTCTCTCTACTATTTTTTAAAAAAACTCGCTAGCAGCTACACCGTGAATAACATGTTTCGATGGGAAGATCGTCTATTATCGATCATTTGTTCAGATAGGCTATTTTTTTAAAAATTTTTACTATCTAGGCAACATACTATGTAAAGTAAAATTAAATAGCTGACATAGTTTTAGTCCTATAAATAATAGCAATAACTCAGATGGAGAGAATACTATTATTTATAACTAAGTGTATACCATCATTTAATTTCATATCAATTGAGTCGCAATGAACCATTCAGATGGAGAAGTGATACACACTAACCATTACTAGAATTATCCCTTAAGTAGGTTTCAACCCGTAATACCATAATTAATTTTATCCAATGGAGAGAAAGATACCGAGACCATCACACAAAATTAATTACATCACATACAAACTAGTGATGGAGACTATGGGATTTATTAGTGACAAATTCCTTCACTCACTAAATTTTTAAAACATTTTTTAGGGCTATAAAAACTTTTTAATTTTAATAAATTCGTAATTCGAAATTAACTACACATTACAAAGATTCTGATTAAAACCATCTTTATATGTTATATATGTGTGGCTTTGGGATTTGGGAGTTAAAAATGAGAGAATTCAAAGATGTTTTGAAAAATATTTTAAACACCTTGAAAATCAAATTTTGAAAACCCCTTT
>JAULJZ010059992.1:0-13573 GCA_032270985.1 Heliamphora pulchella
TGAGCGAACTAAGCACATTGAGATTGACTGTCATTTCATCTGTCAAAAGTATAATAATGGCACTATTGATTTTGGTTTTGTTCGATCTGGAGAACAGTTGGCTGACGTGTTCACTAAGACACTACCCGAGCCCTGGGTTCACTACATTTGTAACAAGTTGGGCATGATTGATATTTATGCTCCAACTTGAGGGAGGGTGTTAAGTATATTTAGTATTAATATATTAAGTATTAATAATATCATATGGGAATGCCCACAGTATCTACTGTATACTCTCATTGCTTAATAAATACGTATACGTCTCACAATGAGAATACATACTTTCCCATATTCTTTCTTTCTTTTCTAACAAGGGGGGTGACCGGCGTCAGCTGTTTGTTGCCAGAGGTGGAAGAGGCAGGAGAGGAGTTGGGACTTAGAAGAAAAAACTACGAAGATTTTAACCATAAGGGTAAAATTTTTAATTGTCAAAGAAATTAGTGAGTGTATTTAGTAATGCTGCATGTGCATTTAGAATCACCCAAAAGCTTCTCTTAACAATTAGGGCCTAATAAGCTTTATTGCAAAAAAGGTTTCACCACGATTGGTCAGACTATCATGGTGTTTGTCAAAACCGTTATAGCATAACTTTTAATTTTGTTCTTCTTTAGAATATCTATAAAACTATTAGTAGTACATGCACAATTGTAAGATTCAATCTCCCCTTTCAACAGAAATCAACCGTATGTAATTACTCGAACTGATATTATCTTTTGCACGTAGCAAAACCAACAAGCAAAATGAGAATATGCTAAGAGAGAAAAGAAAGAAAAGAGAAAGAAAGGAAACCTTACAAGAAGTTTCTTCCTCAAAGATCTAACCAACAAAAATGGCCATCAAGGACAGAAGCAAGTGTTGACTGTTCTTTACAGAAGCCATACATGGGTAATTAACCTACACACATCCCGGTACCACACATCCCCAGTGTTCTTCACAAGCTCCGAGCAACCCTTTCGTAGAGATCGTGAGGCCAGTTCCGATTCAAATTGTTGGCGAGAAAATTTGCAATCTGCCAAGAATAATCGATCCATCATGAAAATTGCAAATGGTATGAGTACTAACAGAACATATACTGTGAAAATCAGAATATTGTCAGGTACACATTTTCCGGGGAATTTGCAGGAATACCTATTACTGTTACAGGGTACCAAAGCAGACCAAACTGAAAAATCCTAGGAGAACACTCCTAATTCAGAAACCAAACACGGCAAATTAAGATCCGGCGACGTAATAAGCTGATGAACTAAACCAAACTGTACCTTGGAACACAGTTTCTTGCAGTTCAGACAATTCAAACATTCTCGTCAAACATTGGAGCGGACAATCAAATTATACAAGGGCCGTTTGGGCTTATTTGCTTATTTGCTTATTTGCTTATTTTATTTTACTCACTTTCATATTTAGTAAACTTTTTTCATCATTTGGTTAAACTATTATATACGAGCCGAAAAAGTAAAAAGTTTTTACCTAAAAATTTAAAAAAAAAAGTTCAAAAAAAGCAAAAATAAACCAAGAAGCCAGAGTTCATATTATTTATTTTTGTCTTTAGTTAATTTTTTTCATGTTTTGAATTTTTTTTTTTTAACTCTAGCGGTTCCTCTCATTGGCACGATCTGAGAGAATAAAAAAATAGCTAAAAGAAGAAAAAAGACTAGAAAAGACAAAAACACGCAAAAACCTCAAAATTTATCCCAAACAGGTACATAATCATGTTGGTTACCTTATTAAACATGATAGTTAAGAATATATGTTGTGTCTATGTATGTATGTATGTATGTATGTATGTATGCAATTCAGCAAATACTACAGGTACTGCAATGGAATTCCAGCCCTCTGCTCTGATAAATGCACCCAGTCTAAACATATAGAATTCTTAAGACGGTAAGAGTAGCATATCATCAGAATTAATTTCCGAGGAGTTTCAAACACCCCTCGCAAGGGCATGCATTAAGAACAAGCTTTTACAAATGATCGATTGATTCCAAGTATGCCTGTCATTCAGTTTTCTATTTCTTTTGTTGTTTCTTATTCATTTCTTTCCACACTTTGAGCTAAGTTGTATCTTCTACTTCTGTTTAACTAATCTGTTAGTTCTCACTTCTCAACACTCACTTTGTACCAAAACCTATGAGATATGTGTTTAAGTGTTGGAATCATCTAATTCTTATATCAAGGACATTAGGACGCGACACAATATTCTTAATCCTTAATATTTATCTATTATATTTTTCAAGGTAAATGGTGTTTAAAAAGTTGCATGTAGCATTTCATGGATAATATCATACTTTTATGCATAATTCTATAGCAAACTCGAATTACTAAATATGCATTCAGGATAAATGTCCCCAAGTAAAAATGTCAAATACATATCTCATACCTTTTATCTGGGTGTCGAGTATCTAACATTGGTACTTTGTATATTTAGAAGAGTCTATGTAATATTAGATCAAAACTATCATTGATTCCTATTTTTCAGGAATATGATCAAATCACAAAAATAGTAAGGAATTCTTGTTTAAGTGCTTGAACCTTGAAGTCAAACAAGACCTAAACGCAACTACTAGAAGTCAACCTCATGAACCATCATCTCCAGTATGCTTTACACAAGGCCGTTGGTTAAAGTATCTAAGGACAATCAAAATCAGATGAAGAAAGCAAAACAAGGAAAAGAGAAAAGTCAACTAGGCATAAAGCCTTTAGGCTCCGTTCATTTTAACGTAAAATATTTTTCATATAAAATATTTTTTATGTAAAACAATTTTGCAAAAGAATATTTTTTTTTCATTTTTATTTACTAGAATTCAATTGACATTTGAAAAAAATTTCAACAAAAGGCCACGATTTATTGTATCTGTATTTTTACTTGATAATTGCATATATCTCCTTTTTTTGCAAAATTATTTTTCAAACTAGTGATCAATCTGGAATCCTTCCTAATGAAGTGCAACGAGCAAAAAACAAAGAACAGAGAAAAGCATATATATGTATTTATTTTATATACTATATATATAATAAAATATTGTGGAAACTATAGTTCTGATCATGATCATGAGCAGAAGTTTTATTAGAACAATATAAAGTAAACCTTGTTGTTTGTTGTTGATTTTAGATGGAGTTCAAAGACTCGCTATTGTGTAAAAGTCACAACCGCATAGGTCGGAATTGGAGATCTACTTGTCCTCCCTAGAAAACCAAAAAACAACTTCCCTGTTTTCTAAAAGGAAAATAATTTTGATCTTATGACGTAAAATATTTTTCTAAAAAAAAATTTACTTAGTGTTTGTCAAACCGAATAGCAGAAAATAAGTAAAATATTTTACGTTAAAACGAATGAAGCCTAAACGTCAAACTCTCGTCCATACCAAACACTAGGAATAGTGATATGATCAAATTGCCATGCCTGAAATTCTTATGTGATTGGTTGTTTTCCATATGTAAAGCAAACAATTTGTTCAATCCCAAGTCCCAATTAAGAAGAGTGCAGAAAACATGCAATTTGAAGGGGTAATTTCCTAAATTATTTGCATTCACCATTTGAAGGGGAGCCTTGGCGCAACAGTAGAGTTGTCGCCATGTGACGTGAAAGTCACGGGTTCAAGGCGTGCAAACAGTCTCTTGCAAATGCAAGGTAAGACCAGGTACTATAGACCCATCGTGGTCCATCCCCTTCCCGGACCCCGCATACGCGAGAGTTCCGTGCACTGGACTGCCTTTTTTTTTATTTACATTCACCGTTTAATGATCCCATGGATCTAAATTGATAATATAGATCAAACCATTATGGCATGGAAAATTTTGATTCAAACGGAGGAAAAAGTTGGAATAGAAGTATCATTTTAATCCACAAAAGAAGATAATAAGAAATAAGTGAAGTTCACTCATTAAGTGACAAATGAGGAATTCATGAAAAATCACAGTTTGCATCGCTTACCTATATGTCATCAACGTTTTCGACCAGAGGACCAAGAGCTACCTATTAAGCGTGAGTGCAATAAATACTAGTAATTAGACTCCCCTAAGAAGGTGGACTTTGTAAGATGGCCATATGACTAATACAACCTATTGTGCTTTTATTGGATACTCTATAAACAATGATGAAAAATCGTAAGGCAACTAAAACCATAGTAACTGATCCCTACAACACGGAAGATCTAATTATCATTGTCATAGCTGAAGAAAGGACTCCGATAATTAGCAAAGTTACATCAACAAGTGTCTAGCAAAATTATATAGTGAAATAGAAATGAAGATAACTTTATCAATTTTATATATATATATATATATATATATATATATATAAAATAGCTTACCGTTTTGCAAAACGGAAATAGCTTACCGTTTTGCAATCCTACATAGTAGGATTGCAAAACGGTAAGCTATTTCCTCAATGAAAGAAGAAAGGAAACCAATAAGACAAAAATACGAGGCACATCCAAAATAGGGTTCCAGAAATAGGCATGATCATCAGCCTTGTTCATGTAACTAATTTGCTCCCAATTACCCAATCTAAGAAAGCAAGCCAAGGATAAGGTCTTACGACTATTCATTACCAATAACATCTAAATTAGATGTCACGCGTATCATGCAGAAAAAAGTGCTTATGGTTCTACATTTGAACACACATTCTCTAATTTCAACTTCGTTTACTCTTAAATATCTCAATAAAATATTGGCTCATAAACATAAAAAAATCTGATATCAGAGAATACTTCGAAACTGCTAATAACATCAGACAAGATAAAGTAATATCAGACAAGAACCAAGCTAGTCAACTTGGCTCCCTAAAATAATATCAGACAAGATGAAGTAACTGCTAATAGAGAATGGGCTATCGCAGATGCAGCTTTAGAAAATCGGCTTCACACAATGCTAAAATTGATTCAGCACTAAGATTAAGTGAAGAAGATGAAATCTCTTATGAGTGACAAATGTTAAATGTCAAACAGAATGGTTCTGCTTGACGAATTAACATTTCAAAAACTAATGGCTTCAAGGACATATATCCAGAGTGCGTAGCCGTGGTTCAATTGTGGAAGAAGCATAACATAAGCCAATCTTTATTAGCAGTCTAGGAAGCACGGACACGCCAAAATAGGTCCCGTGTCTAACAACATAGACACAGCTTGGACTCGCCAGGACACGCGTTGGAAGCACCACGTGGCGTGTCCTAATTTTTTATAATTTTTCATGTGGGACATGCCATTGGACGAGTAGGACACCCGTGTCCAATAATGGACACGTAGGGCGTGATTCGGGCTCTAGTGAAATTTAAATTAAAAAAAAAAGAGTTTAGAGATCTAATAATAATTAGAATAATAATTTTAATAATAGTTTTCGGCATAGGACACAAGCGTAAATTGATCTCTCTTTTATTATAGTGATGTATTGAATAATTTGGATGATACTTATTTTGTTTGTTTGTAGGTGTTCTACACTTCTACTTATAAACATGAGGTGAATATATAAATAAAAATATATATTTTTGTGTCGTATCCCTGCCGTGTCCGTGTCTTGATTTTTTTGAAATTTCCATGTCCGTGTCTGTATTCGTGCTTCATAGATAGCAGTAATCAAGACCATAATAGCAATATGTCACAACTAAGGAAGAGAGACATCCAAATCAGGCAATGGAAACAGAAAGAAAGATCTAATCTTAGTAATGCCAAACATACCTTTGTCCTCAAGGCACGAAGTGATCCATCTGAATCTGTCAGATTATCCAAGCAATGAAGAGCAACCTTTAGAAGGTCTGGCACACAAGCTTGGACATGGGGAGACAAATTCTGGACCACATCATTTGCAATATCTGGCGCTCGTGGATCTAAAGGAAGAAAGGGAAGTTTGGCAACCTCCCTTAGAGCTTCTAAATGACGGCCCACTCCTACCAACTTATGTATAGACAATATGGCCTCAAGCTGCCTTAGCACGGTTTGTTGTTCAAAAACATGTTCTTCTTGAAGACTGCATTAATGTGAAATGATTTTTCAGTCCGAAAAACAAGTAAAGAGCACTCAAACATGAAATCACGAGTAAATAAAGAGAAAAATCAAGGGTCAACAACAAATTAAGTAACCATATAACTTAATTTCAAGTACTATGGTTGCGATCCACAGAACAAAAATTCTCGGGAACTAGTCAACAAAGATGTTAGAGCAATCAGCTGGCAAAACATTTCCTGAGGTCTCCAACCTAGTTCATATTAAAAGCCTTTGCAGCCATAACCTGAGTTTATAGAAGCCACGTAGCAAAAACAAAAAACCTCAGAAACTACAGAACAAAGATGATGGAGATTTTGAAGCAATCTGCTGGTAAAATATTTCATGAAGTTCCAACCAAACATTGCCTGAGTTTTTTGTTTTTTCTTCTTTTTCAAGTCTGTTTTTCTTCTCTTTTTGTTTTCTGTTTTCCTTCTTTTTTTCTTTTTTTCTTTTTGGGCGGGGGGTGTGTTGTTCATAGTTGTCAGTATTTTGCAGCAAGTTACATAGAGAAAAGTCTCGTCTAAAAGCATTCATCATAAATCAGGAGTTGATAATAGAAGCAAATTATCAGTACGAAAAAACCATAATGCAGAAGTCAAGTTTGGAAGGACCTGATTTCAGGATAATACTTGTATGTCTCCAAAATTTCATTCCCAGAATGAATTAGTCCAGCAGTCCGGCTCTCACCATCCAACCTACCACGTGCTAGTGCACAGATTGCTTCAGAAAGGCACTTATTTATTGTGTCCAATGCCATTGCAAATGCACCAACTCTCTTCTGAACTTCAATACACTGAGTTTTTTCATGATTAAACAAACGAAAAAGGAAAAGCAATACATCATGTAAACAACAGTGAATAACACCAATAAGAAAGAGAAAAAAAAATTTCAAGAACTGCTGATAAGACCATTTACAAATAAATAGGAAGAAGAATAGGGGCAAAAAATTGTCAAATAGATGTGACCTCTAAATTAATAGGCAACAAAATATAGGTGCGAGGTGGCTTCACCAACTATTGTACTCCAAAGATTGCATAAGAAAAAGGGGGAAATCATAAGCATTTTAACACTCCATGAGAGAGAGACAGACAGACAGTCAGAAATCTGGAGTCATAAATATTAAGGAATATGATTTTTGTTGAAGTGAATTAAGATTAGGTCGTGGTACAGTACTAAAAAATACCAAAAAGAGAAACAGAAACAGAAGAAAGGTTAGCCAACTTAATGAACACCATGTTGAAGATGGAATGAAATTGCAATCCACAACTAGCTACATTATAAAATCCATTTAGCATCTTCATATTCATGTACTCCCACCAAATGCTGAATATAAAAATAAATCATGACAAGATTGGAGGCTTACTGGTCTTATATTAAAGGGCAATAGTGATGACAAAAATGCTTATTTTCCCTAAACCCTAAACCCTAAACCCTAAACCCTAAACCCTAAACCCTAAGGCCTAAGGGGATGGAGGCTCGAGTAAAATTATAAAGACAAATTCATAGACCACAAATATAACTTGAGCTATACAGGTTCTCCAAAGAAGGAACATATTAGATGAATCAAGAGCTAGGTATAGTTATCTTGTTCCTGACACACGCACACAGAGGTATAGTTGGAGACTTGGAGTCAATCATACGAGGTTTTATGGGGGAAAAATAGGGATTTTAATATGTCCATATTCATGAGATGAATGAAGAAATGAGACAGGTTCTGACACTGGGATTTATATGATAAATTAAACACTAGCAAGACAAAAGACTATACAACAGAAGCCGAAGCTAAGCATTCACCAATTTTATTGTGGAATAAGATGCAGAATAGTGTGCACGCAACTCATCTGGTGTTTGATGCTCACCTGAACAGAAAGATAAAGTATGCATGACCCTTTGGTCCAATTTTTCTTTTTTCTTTTTTTTTTTAATTTGTCAGAACCAAGGGAAGGTAATGCAGAAGCAAGCTTCATGGCCAATTAAGGAACATCTAAATCAGGTTTTTCCTTGGGGATCGCCGGTTCTTAGGCTCCTTGTCTAGTGCCAAAAAAATTTCCTCCTTTATTTACCATTGTGCTTTAAGAGGAATATGCTTGCACAATTGCCCGTGGATGCCTCGCTCACTACTAAGCTTATTTCCATGAAGAGAAAGAAAAAGGAAAGGACTCAACAAACAAACATTACTTTCCTTTTCTTAATACATTACACAGATGAAGCTTAACATAAGCAAAGAAGATCTTAAAGGCAGAAAAAATCTAGTCTAGAATAAGTACCACTGAAAGCTGCAATAAAGAACTCACAAAGCTCTATGTTCATTAAAAATCTCTCGAAGAGCAGGACACAAGCTCACTAGCAATTTGATTTTTCTCTCTAATCATTCATAAAAGAAAGTTTGAAATAAAAGAACTATCCTAGTTGACGACACTCACTTAGCCCCTTTTATTTTCTAAGGTATTTATGGAAACATCTTGAATCGGCCACTTGAGTACCACAACCTAAACAGTGAATTTATTCAACTAGTTGAACACACCCAGCAAAGGTGCATTCTGAGACTCGTTGTGAAAGAGTATCAAGAATCCAACAAAGTTTTGGATATTGTAATAATATAGACTTCATAAATAATGCATTACTGTAGCTAATCCATGGAACAAAACAAGGGAAATTATTACTTTGTCGTAAAGCCCAGCTTCCTGACACTGGCGAGCAGCTTCAAGCAGAAACTGTTGTCTAGTTTTTACATCAGTCAAAAACCTTCCCAGTTCACCTTCTTCTCCAGCTCCTCTTGGACCAAGTAAAAGATAAGTTCCGCCATCTCGTAATAACAGCTCTGTAAGGAGTTGCTTCAGCATCAAGCTCCTCTGCCTTTGCTGATCTGCATTACCTCTCCCACTCCATGACAATTGCCCACCACCCAGTGCAGCAGCAGCTTGCGCATAATAATCTAATGCCATTGAAAGATTACCATGACGTAGATAGACTGATCCATACTGCCTAATTATGCCAGATGCCTCCGCAAAAGCATCCATCACCCCCAGGTTTTGCCCTGCCCCGGTACTGACAGAAAGAGCACCATCGTCGGCCAGCACAATAGATATATGCACAGCATCTATGTTATATCCTTCATGTCCCATATCCTTGGACAAATACAGAACTGCTGATAATAATTGGATGCTTAAAAGCAAAACGTATGGATATACCAAAGGGTCCTTTCCATTCTTTGTATAGTATGATGGCTCAAATTTATTAAGGTAGACCTGCAAATCATCCAAACTGTAGGGTGAAAATCCTTCATTCAGGACAACAGAATTGGACCCTCCAGGACTGTCTCGTATAGCAGATAATTTGAACCACAAGAAATCCTCTATGGTGTTGAAAAGTGTAGGAGATTCTCTTAGAAGACGGTCAATGTGCCTGCGAGAACCAGATATTATTGCGTATAATAGCAACTTTTTCTTGTCATATGCAGCTCGACCAACTCGATCACCCATCCTCGACAATTTCTCAAATTCTTCTGAGGCAGAAGCTGCAGTCTCTGGTGAAACCATTCCTCCAGTAGCAATCCATTCAGAAAGCTGTTAAAATAGAAAGAAATTATTAACCAAATGAAGACTTGTGTGCAGGTAAGTAACAGTCATTACCTGAGGAGCAAAGTGGTGTGAAACCCGAGAAGATACAGCAACATTCCTTGCTTCATCATAATACCCAGTTCTCAAACAAAAGTAAATCTATTGTTAGAAGAAAAGGAGTTAGTCAGAACCACCAATTTTCCGATATATAGTTCTTCGTAGTATAGAAAATATAATTAACATCTGAAAAAAAATATTTCAATAAACATGTGTCATTGATTTGCTATTCCAATTTCAAGTTTAACTTTGCTTCATATGGAGCTCATCTCGTTTATAACATTGCAAAAGTTAGCATGAGTATAACTCAAACAGCATTTTAATTCTTTCACAAATCACAATGCAAAACAAAAGCGAGATTTGTTGACAAGGAGAAACCAAACGCTAAAACAACCTGCCTTGCTAAACAAATAAATCAATGCAATTACACAAACGAAAATAAAGAGCACGTTTAGAAAGTAGCAGATAGGGCCAATCCCATTGCTACAGGAAATCCCTAAAAATCATAGTCAAAGGTCCACCTATGCAAAAGTCCCTGCGCGGCCTGTGGTGGGTTTGAGAGAAAAAAAAAGAGCATAAATTTGGGAACGGAAATATTGCAGAAACTATATTACAATTTGAATAATGTTAATACCAACTACTTAGCAAGAAAATATTTTTTTGAGACCGCAAAATATTGTCAATGCATAAAACAATATAGGGATTCAAAAGAAACAATATAAGAAAATGAAAAAGTCCATTAGTAGTAGGATTAAAAGGAAACAAAAAGATAACAATGGCATTCTTTATAAAGGGCAGCAAAGAAAAAAAAACGAAGTAATCTAATGTGTGTGCCCAAGTGACGAAAATCAAACAATATCTTGGTGCGGGCTCGTAGAACAAACAAAACTCTCACAACAAGAAGTAAAACATCTAAAATTTCCACAAAAGCTCACTACACAAATAAATATTGAATGAAATTCACATATCATCCACTGACAGATTTCCTTCCTCCAACAACTATACAAATTAGCAAGGAAAACACCTTTCAGACTCTACAGAGGCACCTCAACACCATCAAAAAATCTCTTGTTCCTCTCAACAAGATCAACCACATTAAGAACAAAGAAACAAAAGCCACACTCTTCTATATTGCTAGCCTTTTGGTTTTTTTGAAATAATGTACGACAAAGAAGAAAACAGAATTCACCAAATGCATTTGGTGTTTGGGATAGCATTTTTTATCTAGTATTTTTTTTTTTATTGAATTCTTTTCAACTTTAGTCAAACTTGATACTTTTTAGCGATTTTCAGCTAAAACACAACTTATTTGTCTTAGTAAACTTTTTTCAACATTGGTTAAAAAAATACTTTTTAGATTCTTCGTGGCGAAAGAAATAGAAGAAGTAAAAAGTTTCGTAGACAAATATGGAAAAAAATAGAAAAGACAAAAAAAGCTATAAATGGAAGTGTTAACATATTATGTATTAACTATATTTATCCTGTGGGTATGCCCACAGTAGCTATTGTAGTCTCTCAAGTTTTAATATAAAATAACGTGTGTCTCACAAGGGATTACACGCTTTCATTATTCTGTTTCATATTCTAACATGGTATCAGAGCGACCATAGAACCCTAGCCGCTAGTCTCTTCCATCAGCCCTAGCCGCTAGCCTCCAGTCTCCAGCCGCCAGCCTCCAGCCTCCAGCCTCCAGCACTGAAACCCTAGCCCTAACTCCACCGCCAGCCACCACAACCCTTCTCCAGCCCCTCGCCAACCCTCGTCATCCTTCACCACCTGCTCGCCAACCACCGTCAGCCCTCCAAAACCCTTCGCCGACCACTGCCGGCCCTCCAAAACCCCTCGCCAACCATCAACAGCCACCAAAACCCCTCGCCGACCACCGACAGCCCTCCAAAACCACTCGTCGACCACCAACAGCCACCGCAACTACTCGCTGACGCTCGCCGACCACCGACAGTCCCTCTCTAACTCTCGCCAACCCTCTCCAACCACCTACGGTCTCTTGCCAACCCTTTCTCTCTCCCTCACTGCGTCAATTTGTGAAATGGGGTTTGTTCAATCCCAAAGAAGGTTCTGTGATGTTCGCTTCTTGCTAATGCAGTGAGGGTCCTTTGCTGATTCTCTGGAGTTCCTCTGTGGGGTTGTGATTTGTGATCCGTGGTATTTTTGGGCTCTTGTTTGCGAACAAGGATGTCAGAGGATTCGGTGACCCACGAATCCCAAGTTGATGCTGGACGGCAACGTACCGCAAAAATTTTCTCATCATTGACAAGGTTGGTTTATCAGCGCCTTAATAGTGCCGATGGCTATGCTCTATGAAGGAAGAGCGTCCTTAAATCTCTTCAAGGAAGGGAGCTCAATTCACATTTGTTTGATGATCCCGCACCACAAACATTGGAGACATTCTGGACCTGCACCCAGAATGATGCCCGAATATTCAGTCAGTTGCTGAATTCGATGGATCCATATGTTCAGGCTTTGGTAGCGAATACTGATGCTGTGAGAGAGATTTGGTCCTTATTCAAATCTATATATTCATCCACACATGATCTTTCCCGCCTCTATAACATTATGAAAGGCTTCTTTAAGTCTCAGCAGTCCGGAAAGCCTCTTCAAAATCACTTTATGCAGTTCAAGATTTTGGCTGACAAATTTAATCACCTCTTACCGTTCACGAATCAGTTGTCATAGTTTCAGGAGCAAAAGCAGCAGCTCTTGGTAGTGTGTTTCTTGGCTAGCCTGGACTCCGAATTTGACTCCACCCGCTCTCAAATTCTTAGTGGGGCAGAGATTCCCACGCTTTTTGAGACGTTCCGTCGTGTGAGTCGGGCAACCCGTCGGGATGAGTCTTGTAATATATCTGCTATAGAGAGTACTGATCAGACTGCTATAGTGGAATTTCGTGGTGGTCGCGGTGATCGAGGCCGCGGTCGTGGTGGAGGCCAATCTAGTCACGGGAGAGGCCGTGATGGCTGTCGTGAAACCCATACATGCCATTATTATGAGATTCAGGGGCACATTTAGAGTTGAGTGTTACAAGCTTCATGGGAAGCCCCCACTGGCAGCGAATGCCATAGCTGATCACAATCAACAAGACTATAGCCAGATGAGACTTCAAGGGGCATCTACCTCTTCCAAACGAGTTGTTGAGACGACTGCGGCTGAGTATGACCTCCATTTGCAAACTCAAATTGGGCAGAGCATGGGTGCTTCTGAGTTACCAACAGCGATTTTCGCAGGTAATCTTACTGCATGTGTGGCCACTCCACACACCTGGGTCATTGATTCTTGAGCCTCTGCTTATATGACTGGATCCTCAGGTATTCTCTCAAATTATCAGTTGACTTCTAGCCACGCTAGGGTTTTGGTTGCCAATGAATCATCTTTAGCAGTTGAGCGTTGTGGTGTCGTGACGCCTAATTCTAATCTTCCTTTACATAATGTCTTGCATACCCCTAATAACCCATTTAATCTGTTATCTATTAGTCAGATTACTACAGCTTTGGGCTGTTCAGTGACATTCTTCTCTGATCATTGTGTTTTTCAGGATCTTACGACGAGAAGGACTATCAATAAAGGACGGGTCTCGAGAGGGCTGTACCTGCTGGATGTTGTTCCTGCTCAGACGTATTTTGCTTTGTCTTCTTCAGCTCTTGATGTCCATTGTCGTCTTGGGCATTCTGGTTTGTCGACTCTTAAAATTCTTTTTCCTAGTTTGAATTCTGTCTCTTCCGTTGAGTGTGAGTCGTGTCGCTTTGCCAAGCACTTGCGTATGCCTTTTCAATCTCGAGTCACTAAAAGACATTCTGCTCCGTTTCATTTGGTTCATTCTGATGTATGGGGACCTAGTTCGGTCACCTCTATGTTTGGATTTCGTTATTATGTGAGTTTTGTTGATGATTACTTCCGTACAACTTTCCTTTATTTACTGAAAAA
>JAULJZ010060013.1:0-12459 GCA_032270985.1 Heliamphora pulchella
AAAAATGAAAGAAGTTTACAAAAGACAAAAACAAGATATATAAATTTAATTTATTAGCTTATTTTTGTTTTTTTAAATTTTTTAATATTTTGGTAAAAAAAAATTTATTTTTTCGGATCATTTTGATGAAAGAAGTCAGAGAATATAATAGGTTAACTAAACGATAAAAAAAGTTCACCAAAGACAAAAATAAACAAAATAGAATAAGCAAATAAGTAAATATTCCAAACAAGGGCCTTTAGAAGGAAGGAACTTATATATTCTGTATAATTATTACTGGAAAGAGTGAAAATTAATAAGAAAATGTGAAATGAAAAATTTTTGTCAATGCCTATTCTATTCAGAAACCATATAATATTAACACAAGCTAAAGCTACTTCTCATGATCTCCCAAAAACCACACGATTCCAATGGGAAATTAAACAAAATTAACAGCGCTACCTCTCCCCTAGCCCATGAATGTGATGAAGGCTGCTAGAACAATTCAAAACCAAGGCACCAGATGATTCATGTTACCAAAACTGCCTGCTGCTCCTCCGCCAGTTCGTGGCGGTGTGGTGGTAGTAGTGGTGGTGTGATGGGTGTTGGGCGTCGGAGCTGGAGTTTTGGAGAAGACGAAACGGACGGTGGTGATGGGGTGGCCAGTGGCGAGCCACTACCTCGGGGTGATGCTGGATGGAGTAGTCGCTGGTGGCATGCCACTACTCAGGGTGGGGGTGGCAGGGACGGGTAGCCCAGGGTCTTTGAATTTTGTTAAAAAAATAGAACCCCTTCCGGATAATGCTTATTGAATTCATATAATAATAATAATTTATTTTTCTTGAAAAAAATGTTCATAAAAATTTTGAAGGTTTCTATTTTAAAAGTTTGTCTAATGCCCCTTGAAACTCAATGCTGACCCTATGGGGTGGTACTAGATGGGGTAGCTACGGGTGGCATGCCACGACTCGGGGTGGCGGCACCACCCCGACAACGGTGATGGCAGGCTCGACGCCACCCTGGCTTTGTCGTTGTCATTCTTGCTCACTGGGTCCACACCATGGCTGCTGCCCTAAGTGATCACTGGTCGCCAAAATTGAATTTTTGGTTAGTTTGAATTTAAACCAATGTTTTTGAATTTTGTTAGGAGTGATTTTAAATGTACATTTTTTTTTTGCTTTTAAAAACACGTGTACAAGTATTAATGCATCGTGTACAAGTGACTCAATACGCAAAACGCTCGTTAAAATAGAAAGAAGAAAAAAGAGTGCATTTAAAATTACCATTCTCCTTTCATTCATTGTACACGATAAGGGATGACTAATATATTTTCAAAAAAATAAAAAAAAATAATAAAAAAATAAGGAAAAGATTTCTATAATTTTCTAATATTTAAAACTAATACTATTGTAATATTCTTTTCTTCAAAACTTTGGATAGCCGCTGAATATCGCAATCCCTCATTGCATTTGTTTTGTTTTATTAAGAATATGTTATTTAAGTTTTTTTTGTATCACCTAACTCGGTCAAAAATTTTAAAGTCTTATTTATTATAATTGTTTATAATAAGTAAATTTTATTGGCTCTTTGCTAAATAAAGCTAAAAATATCTTAACTTAATACTAACTGAACTTAAAAATTTTACTAAAACTTATAATTTAATCTTTATTAGAATAGTTATTCTTTACGTTATCGAGCTTATAGAATATATAAATTTACGTTAAATTATCAAAATAAAATTTTTTAGAGCAATTGCAATTTTTTATTATTCTATTAATTACAATTTTTATTTTGTAATTAATTTTTATTTTGTAAAAGATATAAAATTAATTTTGGTTTAAATAATTTTTTAAAATAAAGATATTCTAAACAATATGGTTATATTAAGGAAAGAATTTAGTATATATTTGTATTGATTTTTATTAAGCTGTTAGAAAGAACTTTGTGCTATTTAGAAATGTAGTAAATTCAATTAGCATTACTTTTAATAGTTGAATTTTTTGTTTTTTAAAATACTTTTTTATTAATGTTCGATAATTTTTCTTAGTGAGATATCAAATTTTGTAAAGAAATTATGAAACTAATACTTGATATAAATATTTATATATCATAAATACTTCAACTTAAAGATGGAAGGGTGAAAGAAAAATAAAAAATTAAGAGTAATCAAAGAAATTTTTTTATTTTTAAAAATAGTTTAACTAATGCATTTAATTCAAATCAGTAAGGAGTAATATTCAAGGAAAACAAAAAAATATTTGACATGCCCATTTATTTATTTTAAGATTTTAAAAATTAAAAAAATAAATTAAACTTTGGATGTCAATGAACATGTAGGGGCAAAATGATATTTGGTGTAAACACTAAATTGAAGTTGATTCACACTTTTATTATTTTAAAATTATTCTTTAATATATTTTTACTATTGTTCTATGTTGCAATAACTGTTTATCCAATAAGTATAAAGGCATTAAAGTAAAAAAAAAAAAAAAAACCTCTACATGACTATTTCGATTAAAACTCATTCTTTCTTTCAAATCTCATTTAAAAATATTATATTATATTTAATTTATTTTTTTTGATTTAATATCTTTTATAATTAATTAAATATTACATATGTGTGCTTTGCATGCTAGTATATTATAAAATTCTAGATTATATATGCAAATATATGCTGAGAACCGATTATACATGATTTTTGGATGGAGTAAGTTTATGAAGTGGTATAAAGTAAGTTTTAAGGGGTAAATTATGTACAAGAACCAATTAAATTGTTATACACGTATTTATTTATTTTTTTAAAAAAATTTAAAATTCTAAAAAAAATAAAAATAAATCAAGACTTTAGTTCTTTTCTATCCTTTTGGTTTTGACTTGGTTGGCAAGCATTCTAAAATTCTTTACTTTTTTAAATTAGTGGTTGAAAGAATGAATGTTTCAAGATGAATATGTTTTGTATAACCAAGAAAACATTAATTGGGAGGGGACAACATGCCTAAATTAACATTTAATGATGACACTATTAATGGGTGGTATATAAATGCTGCTTTTCTTTAGTAGTTATCTTTTGGGTTTAGGATATGGGGGAGATTTTAAATTTTAATTAAATTTGCTCATTATGCTGAACTCGTCATGGTAAGTATTTTTTTATAAAAAATCAGGTCAATCGAATATTATTAGTCATATGATTTGGATATATATTTATTTGATAATTTATTCTCAAAATATTATAAATTAATTAATTTTTTGAAACCAAATATACTATGATTATATAAATAATTGTATTCGATTGTTCTGATTCTTTTTTACAAAAGTTATTTACTTAACGTATTCAACATAATGAACGATTCCGATTAAATTTTAAAATTCAAAATAAGATATCTTTGGACTCACAGTACCTCTTATTGAGATTATTAGCTCATAGCAGGAAACCCTCTACCCTTGAGTTTACTTTGATTCGTCAAGTCTCCTTTATTCTAATAATGTACGTATAAATGCTATATATATATTTATATTGGGGATAGATGTCATGAGCTGTTATTACAAATGTATTCATATTAATATAAATTTCTTGATTTTGACGTAGTCTGGCAAGGTTTGAAAAATTTGATGCATTTTTAGTTCATGATCGAATGGGCACTTAAAGCCTATGTTTGGATTAGTTTTTTTGAAAAAAAAAAATTTTAAATTTTTTTTAAAAAATTTATTTTTTTAGCCTTAATTAATTTTTTCTATATATTTTTATATTTATTTTTTAATAAAAAAATCAAAAAAACCAAAAAAAACTTATAATAAAAACTAATCCAAACATAAACTTAGAGACAGTTGAGTAGATATCAGCTAATAGGGTGTGATAGCTTTAGATTTGTCTATTGTTTTGGCTAGTAAACCTTTATACATGGGTATTATTTTGCTACCCAATATTTATGATCCATGCACACGTTTATCTATATTATTATATAAAATAAATTTTATATATTTTTTTAATTTCAAATTTTAATTATGATTTATTTTTTTAATTTTTTGGTCATTAAGTCTTTACATACCGTTGTTATTTTACCACTTAATTTTTATGAACCAATGTGCGCATATATATATTTATATTATTATACAAAATGCAATGTAAGCTCAATATTTGTTGTGACATATTTGACAGAATCTAAAACTTGACCAATTTTGATTTTAAAATATTTTTTAAAGATTTATTGTAATTTATATATGTAATAATATTTTATAAACATTTAATCAATTTTCAAAGGCGTTATTATTTTTTAATCTTAGTTTTTTCAAATCTTTCTTTTTTAATTTTGTAATGTCATTAACTCAAGAAAAACTTACATTACAAAATTTATATTATTTATTTTTATATTAAACCGTGAATGACATGAGATTTTAGCTTTTTACTACTAATTTAGTTATAAGATATAATTTTTTTTAAATATTTACAATTTTTACTACAAGTTATAATTATTTTTTTTTAATTTTAATTACACGGTACAATTTTTATCAAACACTCACAATTTATGTTACAAACTACAATATATTAGCCCCGTTTGGGTGGAACTTGCTTATTTGTTTATTGGCTTATTTGCTCCAAATTTTATTTAAGCAAGTTTGTTTTGGTGGTTTATGGCTTATTTACTTATTTGCCTATTTGTCTATTTGCCTATAAGCTAGCTACCCAAACAAGTTTATTTGCTTATTTGCTTATAAGCCAGCTTATTTGTTAATTTGGCTACCCAAACGAGTTTATTTGTTTATTTGCTTATTTTTTATTT
Organism: Heliamphora pulchella; assembly: GCA_032270985.1. Taxonomy (NCBI): domain Eukaryota; kingdom Viridiplantae; phylum Streptophyta; class Magnoliopsida; order Ericales; family Sarraceniaceae; genus Heliamphora; species Heliamphora pulchella. Next base: position 4,758 of record JAULJZ010060013.1, read on the forward strand.
TTAGCTTATTTGGTTACCTAAATGACGTGGTTTATTTTTTAGTTTATAAGTCAATAAGTAAATAAACAAGATCGCCCAAATAGAACCATTATCTATAAGATACTAATTTTAGAAATTTCAACAACCACCATAGATAGATAGATAGATAGATAAATTGATAGATAGATACACACACTAGTTTCAAAGACACTATAAAAAATGTGTGATTAATTTACATATTTTAATCTCGAGGATAAGTCAATCAAATTAATTATACTGAATGTGCAATATTTGAAATAGATTTTTCATGAAAACAAAAGAAAAAAAGAGGGTAAGTGAGAGTTAAAAATAGTAAAATTAATCTCAATTATAGTTTTTTTTTATAAAAAAATAAATATTCAACATTAAAAGATTTCAAAAACTGTAAGCTTTTGATTATAGAATTTAACCTTAAATTAATCTCATTTTAAAATGTGAGATTAATCATTTTAAAATGTGTTTAAAAAAAGAATATTTTTATAAAAATATAAAGTATTTTGTTATATATATATATATATAATTGCCACCTAACATTTTGATAAAAAAAGCCATCATGCTAAAGATTAGGTAGCATGATCCCCACCGGTTCTCTCGGGTCGTATCATTTATTAATCTTACCTATTGTATTGACTTTCTATTAATCTGTTCGTTGGGGGTTGGTGGCGTAGACCGTTAAAAATTTCGGTTCGATTAGATGCATGGATTTGAAATATAAAATTAATTATAAATTAGTATTTTTTATTGATATATTTTTTTATCAATAAAAAATTAATTTCTGATTAAAATATATGTACTTAAATTTTTTAATACAAAAAGTGACCACTTTATTGTTGGAATTCGCACTAAAATATTATTAATTTGATAATTTTGTGTTTATGCAAAATTTATATTTCTTACATTATTTCCTATTTTTTGGACCAAGTGATGAAAATGTTGCCAAATAAAGAAGGACTACCTTTCTAATGGATTTCAGATGATTTTGTTTTTTTACTTGAAAAAGGTGCTTACTTCTTAATAGGTTTGGGGTGAAACTAACCTTATAATGGCCCGATTTGGGATAAATGTTGAGAATTTTATTTATTTTTTTTTTTTTTTTGAATTTTTTTATTTTTTAACTAAATTTTTTTAATTTTTCAAATCGTCTCGCTGATATAAACTCAAAAAGTAAGAAAAAAATATTTGATTAAAAAATAAAAAAGTTTACTAAAGACAAAAATAAGCGACATAAAATTTAGCTTATTTTTATTTTTTTGAACTTTTTTTAATATTTTGTTTAAAAAATTTTATTTTTTCGATTAGTCTCGATAAGAAGAGTTAAAAAAAATATAATAATTTGACTAAATTATAAATTTTTTTACTAAAAATAAAAGTAAGTAATATTAAATAAATAAATAAATAATTATTCCAAACAAAACCAAAGTGAATTGAGAGAGCCTAGTCAAACAACGCGGAATCATATTTCTTACATTTAGTTTGAGAAATACAAATTTATTGAGGGACCGTTTGGATTCCAAATCAAAATTAAATAATTTATCTTTTTATAATATATTTTAGGTCAACACATTGCCAACCTCCCTGGAGTCTCAATTGATTACGTAACTAGGAAATGGTATTTAAATAAAATCTAGTTTTTGTCCGAAAAAAGAAAACTAAAAAAATAAAAAATAAAAATTATGCGAGTCATCTTTGTTGGGCACCTACAAAGATATGTCAATATTATTTTATTTAAAATGATTTTTGCTATTTTATTATGAGTTATGCGAATCACCATTTATTAAACGATAGTTAATAGGCTAATAAAGACAATTATTTTTTAATATTAATATATTTTTTGATGTGAAATTTATCATTTTTACAAATATCAAAATACTTTGTACAGATTTCTATATATTATATACTCTTTATTAGCAACGGTTAAAATTTTCTTTTATTATAAAGGAAGATCACTTAGATGATGTTAGAGTTCTTTCGTTAGACAAAATCAAAATCTAAGTATACGCCACAATAAGTATTTTTACTTATTTGTATTATTTTAATGAGTGGTAGGTAAACAAAATACTCATTATATAAGAATTTTACATAAATATCTTTTAGAGTAGACAGTTAATTAATTGAAACTTAAATATCAAAAAAATTAATATAAACTTAATATATTGGTAAGATTATTTCATGGACGCCAAAAAAAACTTTTAAATAAATAGACTTTTACAATTACTCTCGACGACTTTTCATATTTTGAAATCATTATATAATAATCACATTTTTAATTAGTACTATCAAATACATCTTTTTTAATATATGTAAATTTATTTTTTTAAAAATACAACGTTCATTTAGTTGAGTGTTCTAGTCTTTTGAGAAAGTGTTCAAGCTTTTAAATTATCAATATAAATACAAATTTATGTATGTTAACTAAAAAAATTAGGGTGTTCATTTAAACGCACTCCTTAACAAGTGGAGTTATCTTTGATTGGCGAAAAATAATGGGACCACAAGATGATATATGTACCGCATATAAAGCATCATATATCATCTTGTGATCCCACTATTTATTTTTAAGCACCATACATGAGATGGTACATTATGTGGTACTCAAATATAATCATCAAAACATGATAACCATAGTATTATTGTATAAATAAAGAGGGGCATGTGCTTAATAAAAAGAAAAAAAAATAGTATTTCATTAACAATTTTATTAAAATAAGGTTATAGTTGAAAGAATCTCTATCTGAATGCAAATCTTCTTCTAAACACTTAAACAATTATAGTTGAAGGTACATACGTATTTATTTTTATATAAATAGGTATGATTTTCTTACTATTGAATAATTGCCAAAAATGAATGCTTCAATTAATAGTAGTTTAGTCTTAGAATACTGCCAATGATTCTTAAATTATTGTCATGTTACTCTTTAATTATCTCATTAAGGTTACTAAGAGTGAATTGAGATAAAGTGATAAATATTTATGGAACAAAGGAAAAAATTGAAAGAAATTGAAGAAAGGAAAATTATTTCTACCCTTCGATTCATATTATGGAAAGGAAAAAATTATTCCATGTTTTTGGGTATTGTCCCAAACAAATCTGAACATACATCTGCGTGAAACTCACATCAAAAGTGATGGGATCCACACAGATGTGTGATTTAAATTTGTTTGGGTAATACCCAGAGGCATAAAATAACTTCACATGGAAAGAAATGAAATATATATATATATTATCAGTAAGAAAATAAAGGAAGATGTGGTAATATTTTAATACTTGTCTTATTAAGTACAGAAAATATTTTTTATATTTAAGAATAGAAAATATTAAAATTAAATTATATTATTTTTGTTGATTGAAAATTTATTTTACGTTAATTTTTAATTTTTTATGTATCAAATGCTAAAATATATAAAAACTTAATTTTCAAATAATATTTTTAATCAAAATAAACGAGTTGTAATAATAAAAAGAATAAGAAACCCACACTCGGGCAGAGCTTCTTCAGCTTTTTTTAATAGCAACCATCACACATAGTTGTTGATACCCTACGTACGATTGGTATATATCGATATAGAATAATATTGGTATATTAAATGTGTAGTTTTGTATTGATTAAAATATTAATTTGTATAGTATATATTGAACAATATTGGCTTGTAACGACCCGTATTGGTAAATACTAAATACGTGTTTATAATTATTTTTAACTTTTTTACTTATTTTTTTTGTTTGTATTTTTTTAAAAAAAATTTATACTCTAATTCAATAAACAAATTATAACATAAATGAAAAGTTCTAAGACTAATTAATATTAAATTATTATTAAAATTTCAAATGCTAAATTTATATCTTTTTCAGTTAGTTATCTTATTATAAATAATGAAAAAAAATTAATTTAGAATAATTAACTAAAATATTATGTTAGATAAATATTTATATTGTACTAAATTATTTATTGTTGAATAATATTTTAAAGAAAACTTATATAATATTTTACAGCGATAAATTCAAAATGGTATTTGGTATTTCATCAGTACTGATATGTACCGTACTAATGGTACATTGTTCGGTACGGAATATATGCAAACAGTCCTCAATGATTTATTATATTTGGGGACTGAGGTGAACACGAGAGTGTACTATTTTGTTCATTCACTTGACAAGATAGGTAAACAATACTCACTCTCTTAGAAGATTTAAACTGTGAAGCTCACCGTACATTTAGTACTAAAACCCATAATTTGGACTAATAGGAGAGTAAATAGCATTTATCAGGAAACTTACCCGCAAGTTCTCATTTAGTGACATATTTAGGGATAAGTCCATTTAAAAATCAATATTATGTAAATTGTATTTCAAAATAATGTATTCAAAATACACTCTATATATATGTGAGATTTACCAGTGTAAAACTGATATATACAAATATTTTACTTACTCTAAAATAATAATTACCAAATAAGAATGGAATTATAATAAAATCGGAGATAAAATCTCGGCAAAAAGAAATAGAATTTCATTGGACAATAAACACAAAAACTTGTACAATGAATCGGTTTTTACTTTAAAATGCATAAGGTTCAACACAAATTTTGTTGCAAAAAATGAGAACATTAAGAAAAAGTGTAAATAAAAATGAAAAAATATATATAAAAGTTAATGAAAATCCCGAATGATAAAATTCAATTATTAATCAAACAAAAATAGAAACTAATAAAAAATTGAGAACATTAACAAAAAGCATAAATGAGAATGAATGAAGTCAACGTAGATGCTAATGAGAATATCGAATGATAAATTTCACAAATTACTCTAACAAAACTGAAAAAATGACCATTATTTAATGAAATAAACATGAAGCGACATACGAGTATCATATTGAAAATATGAAGCCACAAAATAAAAATATTAAAAATAATGAAAATTATCTTTTTTTCTATCTATATTGAGAAAAATTATTCTTCTCTGCAATAGCGTTTAATGATGAAACCACGTTAATTAAGCAAACAAATCATTCAAAACGAAAAGTTCAAATTATTCAAAATATTTCCAATTACATCCATTATATATATATATATTTAATGTTTTAATAATTTAAAGGTAAAATAGTGTACAACTAAAAAATATTTAAAAATAAAAGTTAATAGAATAAACAATTATTGATTAAGACATATTCCTAATAAAATCCTTAAAATAGGATTCAACCATAATTATCACTTATTTATCCACCTTGTTAAGTGTGAAAACCTAATGACTTGAACCGGCCCAAACTAGGCCCAGCTTATGTTGGGCCTATTTAAGAATTTGCACAAACTCTTGACTCAAGAAGTTAAATAAGGCTGTTCAAAACCTCCTAATAATATGTCAGGTTAGACATAAGATTAGATTAATATTTTGTTAAATTTTATTATCTGCATTTGATTACGGCACAAACAAATTATATATTTATTGAATAATTAATCTCACAAAATACTACAAATTATGAAGTATATGATATTTAAATAATGCGACATTAATAACTATATCACTATTAGTCCTATAAAATTATGCATAATTAACTGAATTATATATCTTATTACTATTATTAATACTGTTAAATTTTCAAGCTGGGCCTGCCTAAATGGACAATCTTGGTGGGCCACTAAGTAGATGGGCTTGCAACCCAATCCCCATGCACCTTTGGTCCTCAACTTTGTTGAGTTGTCATGAATATTAAATAACAAATAGTTTTCAGAAAAAATAAAAATAAATAAAAAATTATCTATGAGAATTAGATTTAATTTGTAAAAAGAATATAAGAAAATATATGAGAATTACTTATTTCTACCTGTTTAATTTGTAAAAAAAATATATTAAAAAATACCTTTCAATTTTCCTGCACTACATGATCATGCACATTTTACATAATATAATTGGAGGAAAAATATTTCTTCATGCAAGAAAATATATTTTTCTTTCTTTTTCGTCAACTGAACGAAACCTATTTTAAAACCCAATTCTCAGAATCCAACCAACCTCATAATTCACTATTGGAACCCTGGCACATCGGATTCTTGTTTTATTTTTTTACCATATTTTACTCTAACGGCTCAAATAATTCAAGGCTTAATAATTTGAATAAAAAATTTAATAACTTGGTCCAAAAACATATACCCAAATTATTATTAGTAGTCTATAAATTTTTTCTTCATGTACTGGACTTAATTTTCATCTTCTACCGATGTGAGATGTGTATTACAATAACTCTCACTCAAATAACCGACGTCCTATTCGCATGGTCTATGCTCTTTTCCTGGTTGGAATGGGGATAACAACTAATTAACGGATACAGAACAACCCATAAGTATGCACAAAATATACAATCTCGGGTCTCTATCGTTCTCCAGAGCATCTACTCTTTCATCCATACCACCATAATGTCTTACGTGGGAATCAGGGTTGGCTCTGATACCATTTGTAGAAATCCAAGTGGATCACTAGCCCAATAACTTGAAAAAAGAATCTAACAACGCTGCTCAAAAACTTAAGGGCCTATTTGGGATAGTTTTTAAAATGTTTTTTTTCATAAAAAGTCGACTTTTAAACTGCCCCGTTTGGTTTAAGAAAAAAAACTAACTTTCTTTTTTTTTTTCATCTCTTAATCGAAAAAAAAAAACTAATACATGTCTCAAACGCCTCAACATTTTTCAAACAAAATTAATATAACATTTTACTTAAAAAAGTCAGCCAAACTCATAAAAATAAAAACTCGTGTCAATATTCCAAACACTATAACTTAAAAAATAAAAGTTAAGGCATTTTAGATATTTTAATAAAAAACAAAAAAGTTACTACAAAAAACTATCTTAAACAATCTAATTTTTTTTATTCCGCATTTTTTTTGAAAAAATTAAACTTCTTAAAAGTTAAGTTTTTTAGACATCCCAAACAGGCACTAAGTTCAAGCTATTAGTAATAACTCACAATTTTTTTTTATATATACTAAACTTAATTTCTATTTTTCACCTATGATGTGGTATCACAATGCCAAAAAAGTAATTATTGAGTAATATAGGAGCACTATGTAGCATTGTTTATGTCGTGCTCCTATTCAATTATATAGCAAAAAGTATTTCGAGTGAGACAATTGTGATCCACTCTTATGAGTAATTATTCTGTAGTCCGAAGTACCATATGACATTACTGTACATAATGATACACATGCTGTGCATTGCACATTTTTAATTGTTGAGAGTACTACGTTAGCAATGGCACATGATACTTTAAAAGTATTTGTTAACTTCTTCACACTTGCTGGATTAACTTCTTCACACTGGGTAGGGAGAGGCAATAGATATGTTTGGATGTAAAATTAAATAGAATTAAATAACACAATAGTCTCATATAATGGTATGTTTGAAAAGAATTTAGCGGGAATTAAAAAACGCCCCCAACCAACTTAATACTTCATTGATGGAACTCTCCCAATCCCATGAAAGAGGTTAGTTGGTTATTTTTAAAATTATTTTGAGCATTTTTATATATAAAAATATTTAATTTTTTTAAAATCATATCAAATTAAATAATATATTATTTATTTTTAAATTATTTTATCCTTAACATATTATTTTTGCTCACTTAACGTACGTTAATATTTTTTATTTGTTAAAAGTATAATGCAATGAAATACTTAAATTTTGCATTGAATGCCAT
>JAULJZ010060024.1:0-13572 GCA_032270985.1 Heliamphora pulchella
AAAGAGGGATAGTGAGGTTCTTGGATTTGTAGGAGCCTTTCCCACCCAAGGCTAGAGAAGAGTTCTTTGAACCTCATTTCAATCGAGTCGAAATACTCGAAATCAATGGAACGTCTAGGATAGATTTTTCGATTTGCAAAGGAAGAGAAATAGAGTTGACGAGATTTGGAGTTTTGAAAATAAATTACCTTAGAGGAGGCAACATTTTGAAGACCAGAGGTTGTTGTAGTTGTTGACGCAGTCGTCTTCTTCCGTTTTGATGTTCTAGGGCTTAAAGGTCCTTCATCAACGGATCGTTTCGATCCTTTACCCATCGTCTTTGGTGGTATTTTGAAAGATTTGGGTTAGATTTGTGAAGAAGAAGAAGGAGGGGGTCGACTCAGGGTTTGAGAGGGAAGAGAACGGGAGACGAACAGTTTATATAGAAAGAGAAGAAAACAAAATGACGTTTTGGGGACCAACGCCTCTTTTATAGGTATAACAATTTGTGTCGACACAAGTTTCATTTAGTGCCGACACATTTCGTGTCAAGTGTGGGTATCGAAAAGAAGCGATTGTGTCGACACAATTTCAGTTAGTGTCGACACATTTTGGTCATTTGGGTCGACCCAGTTAAGGTTGGTGTCGACACAAATTTACCGATAATCAGAAAAAACTACAGTGTCGACACTGAATAGAATGGGGTCGACACATTTTTTTCCAGTGCCACTTCTATACAGTGTGTGTTGATACTACACACATTTGTGTCGACACTTATTCACTTTGTGTCGACACATTTTCATTAAAGAAAGAACCATCAGGCATTTTGAAATGTAATAAAAGACACGGTTAGTATGGCATATAAATCATCAATTTGGAGCACATAACATACCAAGCTCTCTTCTAATAAAGCATATTTTTTATTCATTTAAAGGTTTTGTGAAAATGTCCGCTAACTAGTAGTTGGTGCCTATAAATTCAAGTTCAATATTTCCTTTTTGGACATGATCTCTTATGAAATGATGTCTAATTTCTATGTGCTTTGTTCTTGAGTGTTGTATAAAATTTTTGAATATATTAATTGCACTTGTATTATGACATTTTATAGGAATATGATCTAGGTGAAAACCATAATCCTCTAATTGTTGTTTCATCTATTGAATTTGAGCACAACAACTTTCAGCTGCAATGTACTCAGTCTCGGCTGTAGACAAGGCTACTGAGTTTTGCTTCTTGCTAAACCAAGAGATTAGTGAGTGTCCCAGGAGTCAACACGAAGTATCGTCGTGAGGAGGTTGATCTCCTCCCCGACCCTGCGCTCTATCGCCAATTAGTCGGCAGTTTGAATTATTTAACTATTATTCGGCTTGATCTTTCATTCGCTGTTCAGCAGGTTAGCCAATTCATGCAAACTTCCCGCCATCTATATTTGGCTGCTGTTCGTCGTATCATTCGATATCTTCGCGGTTCACCTCACTGAGGGTTGTTCTTTCCAACCGGCTCTCCTCTCCATCTTATTGCCTATAATGATGTCGATTGGGCCGGATGTCCTGATACTAAGCGATCTGTCGCCGCGTGGTGCATATTTCTTGGTGATTCCTCGATCTCTTAGAAGAGTAAGAAACAATCTCGTGTTTCCAAATCATATGCTGAATCCGAATACCGTGCCATGTCTGCTACACGTTTTGAGATTGTCTGGCTTCGTGGACTTCTGGCTTAACATGGTTTCTGTCAATCTGATCCTACTCCTCTTCATTTTGACAATACCAGTGCCATTCAAATTGCTGCTAATCCTGTTTTTTATGAACGTACAAAGCATATTGAGGTTGACCGTCATTCTATTCGGGAGAACTTAGATGCTCGCGTCATTTCTCTTTCTCATATTTTCACTGATCTTCAGCTTGCTGATCTGTTTACCAAGGCCATGCGCCGACCGCGTCATCAGTTTCTTGTGGGCAAATTGATGCTTCTCTACCAACCTGCATCAATTTGAGGGAGAATGTCAATCAGGATATATTTGCCATAATTATGGTCTAGTTATGCAGATTATTCTTTCCTTTTCTGGTAGATTAGATTGATTCTAATGGCTGAATTTCAGCCTTGTAATTAGGATGTATTTAGGTAACAATTTTTTATATATATAGAGTGGAACCTCAAAGAGAGAGGACATTCAAAGAAAAGGAAAATATTGACATCAGACACCATCAACCTGAGAGATTTGCATGTGTTTGAGGGTGATCTTGTTGTATAGGTCATGCTTTGATAAGGGAATTCCTTTCTCCTTAGACAGGTCAACATCAAAGTGCCAAAACACCATGGTAAGGTACATCCCATGGGGGAGAAAGGTGTTCGATTTGGTGTGAGATTGAAGCATGCTAGATATGAAAAAATAATCGAGGTCGAGTTTGTGACCTTCAATGATGCACCACATGATAAATACATGCATGAAAGACACATCCTCAAACTTTTCGAATTATGGCAGAAAGATGTGATTGAAAAAATGATGGAGGATTTACATCTCAGGGTTCGGGGAATTAGCCTCCAAGGACTTGGTTGGGTCAACAATATCAATGTCAAAAATTTTCTTCACGGTCTCATGAAGGGAGAAGTTCTCAGTAGTTCTTTTCTCCCTATGGCAAGGAACAAAAGTCGGCCATTGGGAAGGCCGAGAATGGAGTTTAAGGTCTTAGAGTTGAGATGCATTTCAATACAATTCACCCAAGTGGTTATGGTAGTGTTAGTGAAGGGATTAGTGACTTTTAAGTGTGCATAAAAGAGTTTTTTCATTTTAAATTATCCAAGACAGTTTTGAAAAAGTAACAAAGGTTTCATCTTTATGAATTAAGAATAACACCTAGGTATATCTAGAAAAATCATCAACTACAACAAATGCATATATCTTGCTACTAAGGCTAGGAGTCATTGTTGAACCAAACAAGTTCATAGGCAACAATTGTAAAGGCCTAGAAGTAAAAATTAACATTTTTTTATTAAAAAGAATTTCTAACTTGTTTGCCTTGTAGACATGCATCACAAATTTTATTTTTTTCAAATTTGATTTGAGTTAAACCAATCACCAATTTCTTTTTCAAAAATTTTGAAATCAAGTTCATGTGAGTATGTCCAAGCCTTCTATGCAATAACCAACTGTTATCACTCAAGGCTACTAAGTATTTTGTGTCATTTTTAGATAGGTCATTAAGATTGAAAGTGTATAAATTTTCATACCTATGAACTTCAAAAATAATTTTGTTGTCAGTTAAGTTTTCAATAACACACTTAGTATGATCAAAAATAACTTTGTAACTTTGTCACAAAGCTGACTGATGCTAAGAAAATTATGTTTTAAACTATAAACAAGTAAAATATTTCAATAGAAGGGGAATGAGTTTTATCAATACAACTAACTCTTATGATTTTGCCCTTACTATTGTCTCTAAATATCACAAATCTGCCATCTTTGGGCATGATATAGGCAAACATTGACCTGTCACATGTCATCTGTCTTGAACAGACACCATCAAGGTACCACATCCCTTCATTGAATGAGAACTTGAGACACATCTACAAAGGAAATTAATTTTTGATTTTTGGTACCCAAATCTTCTTGGGACCATTGGAGTTAGTTCCATGTGGGTGTGTTCCTTTTGGAACCCAAACTCTTTTAATAGGTAAAACATGCAATTCTCTATGTGGGTAATGTGTGACAATGTGTCCATACTCATAGCAATGAAAGCAAGTGACATTTGAATGGTTTGAAGATGCTTCAACAAAAATATTACTCAAAAAATTTTGTTTCTTCTTTAGTTGATAGCATATACCAGCCTTGTCAAAAACACATTTTTGCATACCAAGCAACTTATCTAAATTTTCTTTTTCAAGAGTAAACTTATGCACAATTTTAGTAAGGTCTTCAACTTTCTCTTTTAAAGGTAGATTTTCATTTTGCAAAGTAATTACTTGTTTTGATAGAGAAAGCTTTTCTTCTTTTAACAATTTTCTTAATAATAGCATTTTTAGCGCCCATTTTTCTTAATCATCATGCAAATTTTCAAATGCAACTTGAAGTTCTTCTAAATAAAAAGAGTCATTGGTTACCTCATTGTCCTCCTTAGTCATAAGATATAAGTTTGGAACTTTATTCTCATCTCTTTCATCTTCGGAGTTGCTTTCATCACTCTCACCCCATGCAGCCAATATTGCCTTCTGAATCCCTTTTTGTAGTACTTTTTGAGTTGAGGACATTCCGCCTTCATGTGACCAGGCTCTTTGCATTCAAAGCATATGATTTCATCTTTCTTGTGATTACTTTTGAATATGCTTGTTTTTTCGTTGAACTTGTTGGGCTCACTTTTGTACCCATCTTTATTAAAAAACTTTCTTCCTTCTTATTTCTTATTTCTAAGAAATCTCTTGAACTTTCTTGTGATAAGTGCAGGGTCTTCATTTTCATCACTGAAGGAGTCTTCATCAGATTCATTATCGGAGATGGAAGATTTGAAGGCGATCCCTTTCTTCTTTTTGCTTTCATCTTCTTCATCCATCTTGATGTTCATCTTATGAGTCATGAGTAACCCAAAAAGTTTCTTTAAGCTAAGATTAGTGAGGTCTTTAGCCTCTTGAATAGCAGTCACCTTGGTTTCTCAACTTTTTGGCATACACCTTAGAATCTTTCTCATAATTTCTGCATTAGTATACACTTTACCAAGAGATTTTAGTCCATTTATAATGTCAGTGAATCTAGTAAACATTTTAGAAATAGTTTCATCATACTTCATCTTGAACAATTCGTAATTATGAACAAGTATGCTTATTTTAGATTATTTAACTTAGTTGGTTCTCTCATAAGTAACCTCAAATATGTCCCATATCTATTTGGCAGTGTCACATGTGGAGATCTTATTGAACTCATTAAGGTCAAAAGAGCAATATAATAGGTTCATGGCCTTAGTATTTTTTTGTAACTCTCTTACATCAGTCTCGGTCCATTCATTCTCAGGCTTAGGGACAGTTGCCCATTCTACCACATTGGTAGGCCTTTTATGTCCATTTATGATGAACCTCCCTAGGTCATAGTCAACAGCCTAGATGTAAATTCTCATCCTACCTTTTCAATAATTATAATTTATTTCATTGAATAAGGAATGTCTATTAGTGGACTGGTTGAACTAGTTCAATACTGGTTGTTATGGATCCATTTTGACTGTTAAGTCACTAAACAATAGTCCAAACTCTGATACCAATTGTTAGTCCTAGGCAACTCAAGAGGGAGGTGAATTGGGTTTTAAAACAATAATAATAATTTTAAAAACTTTTTAATTTTACAAACAAATATAGCAAATAATATAAAAACAATAAAATTAAAGAGGTTAAGGAGAGAGATTGGAATAACATACCGAGATTTATAGTGGTTCGACTTCTTCCAAGCCTACATCCATTCCTCAAGACTCCCCTTGAGAATTTGCACTATATCCGAATGCTTCACATGCGTATTTTAAAGTATTTACAGCTTGAAAAAGTTTCTACAAACAATTCCCTATTCTTTTAAACACTCTTAAGCACTTCTTTAAGAAGTTATCACTTTTTAAAATGATTACAAGAGTGACTTATTCTATTTTACAATAAATGTGATTTGAATCAGAAATTCACTAACAATCACTCCTTATAATAATTAGAAATAAATGAGCAAGAGAGCGAGAATATTTGGATTGAAGGAGTAAGTAGCAGTAAATGCTTCAATGAAGAGTTTGAGCTTTGAACGCAATCAATAGAATAGTGTCCAGAAGTTTGAAACTCTGAAAATTAAATCCTTTTATAACCCACTAAAGTAAATGACCGTTGGTGGGTTGGTCGAGGCAATAAATGTTCTAAAAATGTTCCCGTTCGAACCAGCATGCTTTTTGAATTTCGTCGCAAGTGTTGACACAAAATCGTTTGGTGTCGACCTAAAAAGGTTTTGGCCTTGGTTCTTGAGTAAACGTGTCGACTTAGTGCTTCGTTGGTATTAACTTTATTTTTATATTTTTCTCACTCACACAATGGTGTCAACTCATGGAACTTTTAGTGTCAACCCATACATTATTTCAGTTTTTCAACTGAGACCTTGATATCGACTCATATTAGAGTTGGTGCCATCTCAAGGCTGTTAGCCCAAGGATTTTTATTTTGATTTTGATGATTTTTATAATTTATTTTTTAAGAATAAATAGATTTAAAATGATAATATTTTATATTTCCAAAATAAAAGTGTTAACACATTTTGAACAATTAAGTTGATACCTGTAACCAAAAGAAATGACCTATCTCTCAAAAGGATTAAAACACTTATATATTCTTAAATAAGAATATTTTGTGTTGAACCCAATTGAAAATTAAGTCAATCACTTTTAAGGCAAAGTATACTTGAAGCATATCAAGCGTGTCAACATCTATTGAACAAATGGTTTGACACCCTAACAGTTTTTATGAAGTTGCCTTCAGGTATCAAAGTTTAATGTCGACAAAAATTAGTTTTGTGTCAACACGAAAGAGCCGTAGCTCTCAGGACTCAAAATGAGTCGACACAAATAAGTTTTGTGTCGACACAAAATTGATCCTCATTTTTGTTGTCTAATATTTTGGGCCAACACAAATAGAAATTATGTTGACACAATAACCGAGGCCACTTGCAGATTTTGAGTGTAGACACAAAGTTGAAGATGAGTCGACACAAAAGTCCTGAATCTGCCTGAAAGTTTTTTAGTGTCGACCCCAAAGTCCAAATGTGTCGACACAAATATACCGAGACTTCCTGCAGAATTTAATGTTGATACCAAAGGCAAGATGAGTCGACACAAATGGTCCTCCCTGAATGCTGAAGTTTCAAACGAGTCGACACCAGATCCAAATGTGTCGACCCCATTGTATTAGTGAGAAAGCTTGCAGAAATTGTGCCGACTCCTCAGAAGAAATGTGTCGACCTAACCATTTAAAGAACCTGCCATAGACATCTTGTGTCGACACCGGCGACGAAATTTCAAATTCGTGGCAGACCTCAACGGCTGAATATTTGGCATATATTGCTCTTACCTACCTCTAATGGTCATGAATGCACAAGAGCTTATATAAGGAGTAACTTCTCAGCATTTACTCGAACTTGAGACTTACATTTACGATTCTATTGCTTGAATCAAACTCAGAATTCTCAAGTCCTTATTTATTACTGAATCTTCAGCTCTTGTTCCTCATCTCTCTTTACTTTCTCGTTTATTGTAAATTTTTTCTATAAAGAGAGTGAGTGTTTCACATTAATACTCTTCATTTATTGTAATCAAGGGTGAGTCAACTTTTATCTTTTGAGTGAGTGAGTGAATCTCATCAAAAAAGAGATCAAGAGAGATTAGAAGAAAATAGGGAATTATTTTCATAGGATCCTCTTGAAACTGTGTTAGTCTTTTGAATGTGCCCATAAACATTCGGTTTACTCAAGCGATGTCTTGAAGTTGTAAAGGCTTGAAATCTCGTGAAGCGTTCTATATAGTGGAAATACTCAAGAGAGAACTTGAGTAGTGGACGTAAGCTTGAAAGAAGCCGAACTACTATAAAATTCTTGGTATCTGATTCTATTTTTCTATCCCTAACCTTTTTTTATATTTCTATTGCTTCAATATTTGTTTATCCTGCTTTAATTGATTGCAATAGTAAAAGATTTTTGAAAATTTTTTTGAAAGTAGTTATTTATTTTTAAAGACCTAATTCACCCCCCTCTTGAGTTGTTTAGAACTAACAAAGGTTTCATGGTCTGCTCATGGTGTCGACTCATGTCTTCGTTGGTGTCGACTCTAATGAGAGACTTTAGTTACTGGAAAAAAGGTATCGACCCTTTTAGTCGGACTTGGCTACTAAAAAAATGGTGTCAACCCTTCTTCATTTTGGTGTCGACCCAAGAAGTCTAACTTAGCTACTGGAATTTCCGTGTCGACACTTATTTATTTTAGAGTTGACCCAAACTCCTTATTCTCGGAGGATGCCTTTGTGTCGACTCAGTTGCTCTGTGGTGTCAACACTTTTGGGTCAGTGTCCGGGGAATGACTTGAAGTCTTGGTGTCAACCCATTGCTTCATTGGGGTCGAAACGTTGAGTTTTTTGGATGGTGTCTAGGTGTCGACTCATATAACTTTGGTGTCGACACATAGAATCCATGGTCTGGAATCTAGAGTATAGCTTGGTGTCAACTCATGTGCGTGTTGGTGTCGATACAAGTCGAATCCCGTCAATGTACTGAAATGTCGACTCATTTGCATTGGTGTCGACCCATCATTCTCATCCGGCCTCGACTTGATGTCAACATAGGTTGGAATTAGTATCGACTCAACTTGAATCCCGGTCTAAAACTGGAGGTGTTAACACTAATCTATTTGGTGTCGATACACCTGAGTTCTTGAAACATCTCAAGAAAAGCTGTTAAGGTGTCAACCTTAAACTTCAATGGTGTCGACACACTTGAGTTTGTAAGTATGCTTTGCCTGTAGGTGTGGACTAAAAAATCAATTGGTACCGACACAAAACGTTCTGTTCAAGTACACTAAGTGTCAACCCATTTAGCTCAATGTGCTAGCACAAATGACATAACATGTCGACTTATTTGACATGTAGTGTCGATACTACCTTTTTATAAACAAATAAGCCTGTGTTTGGACTAGCTTTTTTTAGAGACTTTTAGGCTTTTTGGCTTTTTTTTGTCAAATCATGGCTTTTTGTGTGAAATCATGACTTTTTTTTGTGAGAGAAAAAGTGAAAAAAACTTGAATTTTTGTGGGAACTCAAACGAAGTGGCTTTTTTTAGTAGAAAAAGTCAAAAAGTCTAGCTTAAAAGCCAGACCAAACACATGCTAATTATAATTTTTTTAAAAATATTTTAACTTTGTTTGTTTGATACATAATCTTATAATTTTTAATAGTTAATTTAAAATCTTTTGGTGTTCAACTATTACAATTTCACATCGAAATATGTTAGATTTGGATTATTATTATAATTTGGTCATTACATTGTAATATTTAATAGTATGTTAATTTAATTTTTTTATCGCTTGACTATTATAATTTCATGATGATGCATTTTATTATTTGATTACTACTATATTTTAGTTGTTAAATTGTACACTTTTAAAACTTATGAAATACATATATTGAGCGTTTGAGATTTGAATAAAGATATGTAATATGAGTTTGGTATGTTCAGTGGAGTTACCATTCATCTAGTATTTTGAAATTCTAAGAATGATAAATAAATCAATATTAGTTTGCTTTTGGTTGTTTTTACCTGAGTTGTTATATTCAGAAAATCTAAAGTTTTAATGTAAAAAGCAAATACATTATAATGATAGATATATTCTTTTGAATTCTACTAAATATTTTTTAAAAATCTTAATTTGTAAAAATATAGAAGGCCCATCCTAAAATTAAGATTTTAGCTCAGAAAATTCACGGCCAACCATGTATGCACCGAAACCTCAGTCCGAAGGATGACCAAATGAGACTATCCAACTCGCTTGTGCATATAGATCAACCATGGAACTTTTCCTATAAAATAGGAATTTTCTGTACAATTATTGAACAACATTAAAATTAGTGAAATCAAATTTGTTACTGTATTTTTCTTTTTTCTTTTTTATTTTTTCTTTTGTTGTGCATAAGCAATTTGTGTGTATAATAACATTTTTCATTTTTGTATTTTTATTGCTTTGAAAAAACTCGTAAACTCAAAATGAAAATATACTTGATAACTCTTTTTTACTTTCTAAATAGATGATAACCTTTTTCTTAATTTAAAAGATTTTAGGAAACGGAAGAAAATATTGCTTTCATTTGTGTAAAAAAGTAAGTGGTTTTTTTTTCTTTTATTTCCACTTTTGCTATTCCATTCGGTCACCCTAGAAACGACCGTCCCCTCTTTCTCTTTTTCTTTTTTTGCGTTACAACCGAGTGACCATCACCTCGTGAACATATCTTTTAAGAATTATTATTTTTCTTTATAAATGATTATTTCTCTTTTAATTAACAATACTATCTATTTTTAAAATGATTTTTTTTAAAACATACGTGTGCCAAATATAATTTTATTTTTTTAATTAATTTCTTTTGTCTTTTTACACAAAAGTTATGTTTATGAAAAAAAATTAAAACCAAATAACTTGCAACGTTGTGAAAACTATCAATTGAGCCAAAGTCATGTCTAAAAGAAAGACCAAATCCAAAAGCTCAACTTGCACATTCAATCCCCGAAAATTTAGGAAACTCAACCGACTGACCTAAGTCGAATCAACTAATTAAATCATATAAAAAAAAGAATATATTTCTAATCTTAATATGGGAGATTGGGTGACCCAGTCAAGGTACAAGCTTAAAATTATTTTAATTAGGATTTTAAAATTTAATTAAAATTATTTATTATATTGTATCATCGGATAGGTAATACCTGAAAAAAAAATAGGTCTATTAAAAATCATTATCTATCTAATCAGAATATATTTATTTTGAAAAAATTAATTGACTTATAATATTTTAAAAATAAATTATCAAACAAATGTATCCGCATCATATAACTAATAATGTTTGATTTACTTGATTTTTTCAAAATTTATCTACTCAATAAATTCAACATAATAAACAATTTTGATTAAAATGATTTTAAACTCACAGCCCATTTCAGTGTGACTGGATCATACCAGAGACATCAATCCCCATATATATATATATATATATATAGATATATATATCTAACTTCATGAATCTACCAACACCTCATCATAAAAACATAGCATATAAAAATTAAAATCAAATACAAGGGGTCTGTATCAGTTATTTATTTTTGATTATATATACTATTTATAGTATCTATATTACAAGTTAGATGGGTTGGATGAGACGTTTGTGTTTTGCATCCAACGGTTCTGTTGCATTCAATCCAAACAATCCAATGGTTGAGAGAGGCCCACGAGAAAAACACCTCCGGAGAGCATTTTTCTCTGGCTTCCAAAATCATCCAACGGCAGGGGAAGCTCCAGCGGCATCCAACGGCGCGGGTGGCTTCAGTGGCACACGAGGAATAGAGAGGAGATCTGAGACGGAAGCGAAGCGAAGGCCATTGAGCTCGGCGCCTCTGACACCGTCGCTCGAACGTCGCCTCACTCACTTCGGCGCCTCTGACGATGGCTTCTCACGCAGTCTCACTCTTTCGCACTCTCGGTTCGACTTTCTCGCCTCTCACTCTCTCTCTTTCTCTCTCTCAGTTTCTCTCTCACCGCTGTTCGAATCTCTCTCTCTCGCCTCTCACTCTCTCACACTCTCAGTTTCTCTCTCTCCGGCGCTCACCGCCGCTCACCACCACTCACCACCAACGCCCTTACTCCAGTCTCACCCGCCGCCGCCGCGCCATCGCCCCATCTGGTGAGTGAATATTTTTCTCATACTCTCAGCTGGGAGTTTTCAGGAGCTCACATCCATCTGTTAACCTTTTTTCCGATAGCCTTCTGGCTTCTTCTAACCCTTCTTTGTGGCATTTTTTGGGGTTGGAAACAATCATCACCAAAAAAGTGTTTTAGGCTGATTTTTTTTTAAGTTTTTAAATTTTTTTTTTGTAAAAAAATGAACGTAAAAAAAAATTAATTAGTTACAGTAACAAACCAAACAAATAGACTTTTAAAGAAATTTTTAAATAAAAATTAAAAAAAACAAAACCTAAGTCAAACAGAGGCAAAATCACGTTCACCTTTCCACTTGATCCGAAATACCTGGCCTTAGAGTAACTTTATAATCCAATGACTATTTTTTAAAATTCATTTTCCTCTATTTAAAAAGAATCAACCATTGTTTAAAAAAAAGGAGTTTTATTTTATTTTATATGAATAGCAATAGAAATTCTAGAATTTAGAGGTGTGCAAATAAGTATTTAGTCCATTCTAATTTGTCAATCTACACTCATTTATGCAGTTTATATGAATAAGTAGGTTGGGTTAAATTGAGTAGGGTAGAGTTGGTTGAAAAAAAAAAAAAACTAGAGGGGTGGGGTAGATTGGGAATTATGTTGTTATATGTTCAGGATGAGAGAGAAAGAAACTTTTGGCTGGGGAGAGAAGGCGTTGTGAGAAGAACCCTGTAATGCATTCTGGGTAAAATTCTGGGATTGGTTTATGGGTTAGTAGAATTTAAAAACTAGTTAAAATTCTGGGTGAAATTTAAAAAGTAGTTCAAATAAATATTGTAATTTTTCTAATTAAAAATTCTAATTTTTCAAAAATTTCATGACAATAAAAATTTAAAACGTTTGCCTAATTTGAACTAAGGTCATGTTTGGGATAATTAATTATTTGTTTGTTTTATTTTGTTTTTAGTAAATTTATTTCATTGTTTAGTTTACTATTACATTTTTTGTGTCCTCTTGTTTAGATATGTTGGAAAAATAAATTATTTTTTAATCAAAATATAAAAAATATTTTGTAAACACAAAAAAATAAATTAATAAGTCAAATTTTAAGTTATTTATTTTTATTTTTAGTGAATTGTTTTCATTTTTTTGTCAATATTATTTTTTCAGTTTATTTCATTTGGATGATTTGAAAGTAAAAGATTTTTAGTTAAAAGATAAAAAAAAGTTCTAAAAGGACAAAAATAAGTAAAATTTTTAAAAATCAGCCCGGCCGAAGTTTGAAAAACTTACTAAAACGTTTGCTTAATTCGAACATTTACTTAGTTCGAGCTAAGTGGCTGTTTGGGATCACCATTCATCTGTGGCTTTTTCTAAAAAATAAAGCATTTAAGTAGGAATGCGGCGGTTTGATTTTGTTCTGTACTAAATTTAGGACTGAACTAATTTTGATCAGTTTTAACGTTTTGAACTTAGAACCAACCCAATTATTTTGTAGAACCAAACCAATTTAAACTAAAAAAAATTAGATTTGTTCGATTTTGTACTAAATTTAGGATTGAACCAATTTTAATCCGTTCTAATTTTTTGAATTCAAAACCAACTAAATTATTTTGTAGAATCAAATCAAACCAAATTTAACTCATTTGATAGAACTGAATCAAATCAAATCAAACCAATAAAAATTAAATTGGTTCGATTCTGTATTAAATTTAAAATTGAATCAATTTTAATCCGTTCTAATTTTTGAATCAAGAACTAACCCAATCAATTGTGATTATTGAAACTTATTTTAATTTGTAATAAAAACAAAGGCACACGCACTGACATGTGCTCGGTGTGGAACCTTAACTTCCAAACACTAGAAAAAGTTACACGAAGGGCAATCTCATACTTTCATTTGAGGTAATCTAGAAAAAGATTAATTATCTTAAACACTGTTATTTTTTTTTATTTTTACTTTCTAAATTATTTCATACACTTTCAATTTTTATTTATTTATTTTAAAAAATTAAACTTTTTAAAAATTAAACTTAAAAATTATCCACACTAAATTCGAAAATAATTCAATAAAGTTTTTTAATAAAAAAATTAGAGCAAACGCAACCGTAATTATAAACACGGAGAGGTCATCTTTCTCAGCTCTTTCAACATCCTCAGAAGAGAGAGAGAGAGAGAGAGAGAGAGAC
>JAULJZ010060035.1:0-13572 GCA_032270985.1 Heliamphora pulchella
GGCACGTTTATTCTTACCAAATAGGTGAAATCAAAAAACAAACCTCTAGAATGGTAATTAATTAATTACCATCTTCAATTAATTTTCATTCACATTAAAAAATAATTAAATCATTTTTTCCAACACTTTTTTTTTATGAAGAATTTGTTATTTATGGTTAATCTTCTTTGATAGTATGGCACTTTTTGGGTTGACACTCTCTTCTTTTTTTTTTTAGTAAGGATCGTGTTTGAATACTTGTTTTTTTAGTAAGAAAAAAAATGGTGAATCATTTTTTTTAAAGTAAAATGAGCCAAATATTCAAACGAATAAAAAATAGAGTCGTCACTTGGTTCTCGACAAAAACCAAGAAAAACAAAAATAAGCCACTGGTTTACGTTACCACCAAAAAGAGTTCGGGAGCTATAGTACGAAATTGGAAATGTGTTAAGCATCCCTTTCATCCAACCGTTAAGTCGACATTTACTTTATCATATTCAGTTCTTATTGTAGATTTTTCAAAACTAACAAATACAGAACGGGAAGTTAAAGAGAGCCCATATAAAAGCAAATAAGAAAAATAAAATTCATATCCAAAAGAAATGAAAAATCTTACAGGTTATGCAATAAATTCTTTGTAACTAACATGTTGCATTTATAGTTTAACAAAATCCTATCAAAAGGGAAGATAAATCCTAAAAGGGCATGATGTTCAGTCTCCATTTCTATCATGCTGTATTTATGGATAAACAGGGACAAAAAAGAAGAATTCTAAAACATGATTTACAATATTGAACTAACAGAAAGCTTATTGCAGTAGCAACAAAAGGTTGTAGCTATTATAAAATACAAACTATATAGTATGGTCACAGTAACCAGAGGTTGCGACCGTTGCAAATAGAGAACATTATATCATGGTCGTGCCAACCAAAGGTCGCAGCCATTACAAACAAGAAAATAAAAGTTATGGCCATAGCAACCAAAAGTTGCGGCCGTGATGACCAGGGTCACCAGAATGATTTTCATGGTGTATAGTGTGTGAATGGGGTCCAATATATGAAAAACATATAATTACAGAGTCAGATGGATATCCCTAACATATTATTTTCCATAAAATCATGTCTCAAAGCATGTTCTACAACATTTCAAATATTCTTCATTGACATTATAACTAATTATTATCGAAAGGCATGCATGTATACATATAAAAGGAAAAAAAAAGAAGAAAAATTAAAAGAAAACCCTAGTCACAACAATCCCAAAAGAGAGAGAGATAGAGAAAGAACGCGATTTTAGAAGTGTTACGACGATCTACGGGTATCTGAGATGAATGTCCACCTATGAGTGTTTCCTCAAACAACATAAGTAAGGATTGGCTAGCCAGTCATACGCCAAGAATTCTCCATGCACAAATGGTACCTCAAACTCAACTGGGGGTATGGATATGGCCTCGGGAAACAGAAATAAGGTTGGGAAGTGTATTGGATGAGTATCTAGTTCGGTAGAGTATCAATGCTCAAAAATGTCACCCTCTCCTCCTTTTTTTGTTGACAACGACACCTATTTATAGGCACCAGGGCATTGACGACGTCCTTTAGTACGCTACCATGCGTTCAAAATAAAAAGTTCTAAGAGAAAGACGCGGTCGTGAACATTGAACTTTGTGGCCATGAAGAAAAAGTACAAACTGTGATGGCTGTGACATTCAAAGGTCACGGTCGTGAGTGAGATCGAAGCACTATGACAGTCATTGTTGGAATTTTTGTGAATTTATTGACCATTGAATTTTAGAATTCAATTGCAATTGAATCGGCCATTCAATTAGCAATTGAATCCAAGAAATTAATACCATTCATGGCTATTGATTCTCCCGAAACCTCCTCCATGATGGAAGGCCTATATATGCTCTCATCCCACAGAGGAAGAGATACAGAGAAAAATAGACAGAGTAAAGGTTATAGGGAAGACAGTAGAGGTGAGAAAGGAGAGGTACAATTCAGATATATTGCAAGCTGTAAGAGAGAGAAAGGCAGACGGAGTATGTTCGTAACCGATCCTTGGTGGTGTTTCAACGATCGTGTAGTCGTTTTATCCTGGGAGAGTGAAGCTGGTGGAAAACCTACAACATCCTCGGTAGGCGGTGAATCATTCTTAAGAAAATTGCGTTTGCAGGACTCGGTTTGCATATTCTATTCCTGTTATTTCTGTTATTTTATTTTCCTGTAATTTCAGATTATTGTAATTGTTGAAAGTTAATAAAAATGTATTTTCAGGATCACCGAGCATATATATATTTTTTGCGTTGAATTTTTTTCAACAATCTTAAGAATGAGATTGTCTCCCAACAAAAACTAAACACAATTAGGATGTAAAAATTATAAATTTAATAGGATTGCTTTTGCAATGAAAAGATATACATAACTTCAAAACACCAAGTTGAGTTCTCCTTTAATAACATAGTACTAGAAGTGTTGCACACATGTGGCCGTGAAATTATTTTTAAAAATTTAAAAAATTGAAAAACAATTATTGGATAATAGATTTACAACTTTATCCCTTTAACTAATTAAAAATGTAACAATTAAATAGATAAATTTATAGAATTAGAAATATTGCAATAGAGCTTCAAACTCTTTGAGTTTGCTTTATATATTGTATAGATACTACTTTGTTTCTGATAATTTTACCAAAACATAATAAAATAAATTAAATAAAATTTTAAAAAATACTAAAAAAAAGGAAAGTCACATTTTCACTGAAATTAGTTTTTTTTTTTGGTTAAACCTCCTCACTTTTAAATTTCTCGTAATTAGGTGTATAAAGTAAAAAAAAAATTGAATCAAATTTGAAAAAATTACTAAAGACAACAAATTTCCAAAAATGAATTATTACCGTTTTAGCTATTTATTTAAGATTTATTTATCAGGATCATCTAATCATTGATTTGCATTCATTTTTCAGGAATATTTAATCATTGTTCTTTTATTTTAATTTATCACTGATTATTAAATTATTGAATAATAAATATATAAGTGGGAGTGCTATTTTGTTTACTCGCGTCACAAGAGAGGTAAATAATTACAACTATTTCATTAATTCAAATAGTAGACTTCATATATATTTGACAATGAAACCAATTAAGGTGATTTATTTTAGGTCATATCTTCCCTATTTAAAAAGTTGACTTTATATAGTCATTTTTTAAATTATACCATTTGAATTATCTAAAAAGTTAATTAATTTTTTTTATTTTTTATAGAAAAACTTATAAACATTATAAATATACTAACTTTTTCTTTTAATAGAATAGTTATAATACTATAAATTTAAAGATTAACTCTATTTTCAACAATAGAAAAAACCCGTGTTAATACTCTTAATACTATAATTTAAATGCAAAATATAAAAATATATTAAACGTTTTAATAAAAAATTAAAAAAAATACCTTAAATAACATCCTAATATACTATTTTTTTGCTATTTAAAAAAAATATATATATTTTTTTAAAAATAAATATTTTAGACATCCCAAACAGCGATTATGTCAACCAGGGTAGGTTACATGCTTAACAAATTTGTTTTGGGTAAATTTGGGTTGGGGTCATTTCTTTCCCGTTGGAGCTTTCAACAGTAGGCAGAGGTTAAGTTGGTAAAGATCGCAGTGGATGGAAATACTGCAGCAATGGTGCAAGATGAGATTCTCATTCAGGAACGCGACCATCGTCGTCTGTATCTTCAATCTCGTCACAGTTCTTCTCCTTCTTCAGGGTTTTCTTTCTGGTTTCTCCAACCGCAAATTGGCCGCCAATGTACCCAATTCAGGCTCGTCGTCTTCCTTCTTCTCCACCTTTTGCAACTCAATTTTCGAATTTGAAATTATCGGGTATCGCCCTTGTTTTTTCAATTCTAAGGTTGAATTGTAGGTTTGTGTTGAATTAAAAATCTATTTTGTCTATTGAGATTTTCTCTTTATTTTTTTAGTGTCAAATAGGTGACCCATCATTGTTTGGGTTATGGGATTCTAGATGAAACAATTGGAATTGTGTTTGATGATTGAGGAAGGTGGGTTTGGGGGTTTGGGGGTTTGGGAATGGGGTATGATCTGGATGTCAGATGTGCCTACTTCCTGTTTGTCTAAATGGCTACTGTGGCCTGATTGGTAACTAGCTTAAAGCTTGCTTCTTTGCTTTTCTAGGTAAAAAGTTTGTTTGAATTGAAAGTATGTTGTTTGGTAAATAGCTTAAATTGGTTTTGAAGCTAGTTTTTTTTTAAAGTTGGCTGATTGGGTAAAAAGTACCGCTCTTCCATGTAGTTAATTATAATGATTATAACCAATTGGTATTAGTAATAAATAAATTATTAAGTAGAGAGGTACTATTGTCTTTTAGAACGGGGTAAGAGTTTGAATAGCATATCCTAGTGTTTTGATTTGACTTTATATCTTTTTGTTTTTTTTTTCCCCCCCTCAAAAGGGCCATGTTAGGCGACATGTATCTGATGATTGACCACCATTTCATGTTGTAGTAAGGACAGAGAGGAAACAAAGCAAGGGCTTTTGAGTGAGCTCACAAGTGTCTTCCATGTACAGAGAGGCAATAGGGGTTGAGGTATCAGCAACTTCTGGTTGTCATGACTGATAGAGAAATGCAGTGATGTAGTACCGGTGAGGAAAAGAAAAAGAGAATGAAAAAACCGGAGAATAAGAGAAGAGGGAGGGGGAAGAAGCGAAAGAACAAACAGAGAGGGATACAGATTATGCACAGAGGTTCAAAAACCTTAGTTGTTAAGTATGCCTATGATTTTGATTGCCGGTTAGAACTAGGTTATATACATAGGGATGGATTGTTCCACCCCCCCCCCAAAAAAAAAAAAAACACCTAATTAGATATCAAGAAATAGAGGAAGCTCCTAGCCCAAGTGGTTGGCATTCAACAGGGGTCCTCACCCAACCGGGGTTCAAATCTCGGCACCCCCTCCCCATTGTAATAATAAAAAAAAAAGATATCAAGAAATAAAATCTTAAATAAATTAAACTTTAGGTTGATGACTTGACACCTCCTTCCCCTAAAATATGCAAAACTCTTCTCTTCCATGATCAACACTAGTTTTTTCTTGTGGAAAGAACTGCCTTGAAAAGCAATGATGAAAGTACTGCTTTAGTTCTAGAAGTCTTGTATCCTGATGGGAAAATGCATCCTCTATGATTAAAGATGCAATAGTGTTGAAAAAATCCTCCATCTCACGAGATATAATTGCATAAACTGATATGAAAAAGAGAGTAGAGGATGAGAAACAAAATTTTGTTTCGTTCCCTTTGAAAAAGACAACATGTTTTTTTGAAACCAACACGAAATATTAGTGAAGCATTCTTAAATTCTAATGTTTCCATTGAAACGTACTAGAACCCATCTAGCATCACAGAATAATTTTGGAACGATGAGTTATTTCAATAAAGAAGAATCTTAAATTTATTAGTGAAACTAAAAAAATAAAAAGAAAAAGTGGGGTTATAGGGAGGATAAGAGAAAACGGAGATGGTTTAAGTCACTTATTCTCATTCTTTATTATTGTCGGTATCATTCCATATAAACATTATTTAAGTTTCTTTTTTTATCCCTTTCCTTTTGTTAAGTAAAATTGTATTGAAAGGGTATAAAGAGAATGCTAATCATATAAAGCTCCCACAAAAGGAAGATCGATATAACCACCTCTACAAAAAGGGAATTTTCTAACAAATAAAAACTCTGAAGTCTACCGTATTAAAAATAGACTTTGTTCTTCTCTTGAATAGACAAATATGCAAGTTATTGAGAAAAACACCGTTTAATTTACACAACGTGGATTCCTCCCCATCAAAAGGCCTCATGTTTTGTTCCACCCAAACCAACCATATTAGACACAAAGGGACCAAATGCCACCTCCTCCGCCTCCTGGGAACTTCCTCTCCCCCTCCCCCCACCCCCACCCCCACCCCAAAAAAAAAAAAAAATCCTCCATCTCATCAACACATTGCCCACATCCTTCTCAAAACCCAATCAACTCCAAGAAGGAACCAGACAAATCCCACAGTTCCCTTGTAAATCATAAGGTATAAGAAGATGAGACATTGACTCTCTTTTCTTTTTACAAAAACAACACCAATTCATCAAAACATATCTTATTCGAATAAAATTATTAATAGTAAGGACCTTCCCATGAACACAAGACCAACTAAAGAACGCCACCTTTAACAAAGCCTTTACCTTCCAAACACTCCTCTACAATTGGCTATATAGCAACCATACATTGAAGGTTTTGACTGATAACCTCTCACTGCGATCCCCCCTCCATTTTAGAGAGTCCTTCCTACCTCCCCCTCCTCTTTGATCATATAAGACTCCTAGAAGAGCTAACAATTGGTCCAACTCCTAACCCTGCATATCCCTCCTCAGTCCAATTTCCCAAAAGTAAAGGGTAGAGTCCCGAACATAATCCACAACAAGAGGATCCATGTCCCTAGCTAACGCGAAGGTGTTCGTACCCAAGACCACATCACCACACCACACTAGAATACTGCATCTCTTTTGTTTTCTATTACAATGGCATACCTCATTCCCGACTAACCCTTTAAACCTTATGTTTATGAGCTTCTAATAATCATTGATATTTTGTTATAAGCCATCTTGTCAATGTTGTTATTAAAAATTAAATAAATAAATAAACAAATAAACCTTATGTAGCCCAAAGACCTCCAACATCTCGCAAACCCTTTGTCCTTCTGTTTATTATTACTGAAGTTTTTCTAATTAGATTGGATCAATGTTAAAGTTTTTGTTCTAAGATAAACCTAAAAGTATAAAGATAATTGGATTAATTTAAGTTTTTGTTCTAGAATTGTTGGAAGAGGAGGTTTTGATTTGGTGGGATCAAACTTAGGAGGTGGAGGAAGGTTAGAGATAAGAGAGGTGGTAGAAAGACTTCTTTGTATTGAACTTGTTTATCAAATTTGGCATGTACGAAATGATTTGATACCATCTCCTTTTATACTAATCCATGGACTACTCTAGAGCTACATTTATTACATCTTCCAACTACTTTCTACCATCTATCACCTAACTTCATAAATTGGATGCTTCTACACCAAGATATTTTGGAAGACTTGTCAAGAATATTCTAGAATAGGGACTATCTAGATACAGGGCTTTAAATATTTGGGCTTAGACATCTTTACTTAGACATTTTTATTTGGGCTTAGTGTATGGGTTAGCCTAAAATTAAGTTTACAAGCCAGCACTCCCTTTTAAACTTGATTTTGTAACTCCAAGGAGAGCTCTTAACGTAAGAAAGATTTCATGCTTGAGAGGCTTGGTGAGAATGTCCGCAATTTGATATGCGATCTTGTAAATGTCAATCAAACCTCCTTCTTTGCAACACATTTTCTATAAAGTGATATCTTATATCAATATGCTTACTTCGATCATGGAAGACTGAGTTTTTCACTAGTGCGAGTGTCGATTGATTGTCTACAAATATCATCGTCGCTTTCTTTTGGACAAAATTTAGCTCCTTTAGCAAATTTTTTAACCTTATGGCATGAAAAATACATGATGCGACGGCTACATATTTGGCTTCACATGTAAGTGTGATAATTGGTTATTTCTTAGAAATCCAAGTGAAAGTCATGGCTCACATATTGTGCTCTTTCGATCATCCAAGTCTCCGGCCCAGTCACTATCGCTATAACCAACAAGTTTGAAATTGTAGATAATGAATTAAATAAACCAAAATCATGTGTACCTTTTGTATAACGAAGAATCCTCTTAGCCATCTTCATGTGTGTCATGGTGTCTTCATGAATCGACTCAGAATCCCAATTCCAAATAGTATGTCCGGTCTTGTTCATGTCAAATAGCGCAAGCTTCCAATCAAGCTCTTGAAAAGTGTTGGATCCACCTTTTGTCCATCATCATGCCTTGACAGCTTGATTCTGCATTCCACGGGCGTGCTTATTGCCTTGCAGTCACTCATGTTGAATTTCTTTAGAACTTCCTTTGCATATCTTTCTTGAGATATGAAAATTTCATTTTTCATTTGCTTGACATCAATTCCAAAATAATATGACATAAGTCCAATATTCGTCATTTCAAATTCCTGAGCCATTGCTTTCTTGAATTCTTCAAACATTCTTGGATTATTGTCGGTAAATATTAAATCATCTACATAGAAGCGCACTAGCAAAATATCTCCATTCTCTACTTTAGTGTAAATAGCATGATGTTCATGATGGCATTTTGTAAAATTATTCTCTTGAAAGTATTTATCAATTCTACTATTCCATGCCCTTGGTGCTTGTTTTAGGCCATATAAAGCCATTTTTAGTCTCAATACTTTATTTTCTTACCCTTTCATCACATAGCCCATAGGCTGCTCTATGTAAACCTCTTCTTCAAGAAAGTCATTCAAGAAAGCAGATTTAACATCCATTTGATGAATTTTCCATATCTTTTGAGCAGCTAAAGAAATTAGTGATCTTATAATTTCTAAATGAGCAAACAGGAGCAAACACCTCATCGTTATCAATGACGGTTCGTTGGTAACATCCCTTAGCCACAAGTCTTGCTTTGTATCTTTCCACCTCTCTTTTTGCATTTTTCTTGACCTTGTACACCCATTTTACTCCAATAGCTGTGTGCCATTTTAGAAGAGTAGCAAGCTTTTATGTATCATTTTTCTTGATTGCTCGAATTTCTTCATCCATGACATCTCCTCACCTCTTGCTTTGCATAGCCTTTTCAAAACCTATTGGTTCACTATTGGCAAAGAGGCAAAATAAAATAAGATCATTCTGATTTTTACTTCATAGAGTTCTTGTAAGCTCCTCATGTGGTGTGGTCTTTCACTTGAGCTTTCCTTTGACGATGATGATAGATCTTCATAATTTTAATTTGACGGTTGTGATGATGGAGGAGTAATGGGCTCTTGTCTTGCTTTCTTTTCTTCTTCAAAATGAGAAAAGTTCATCTTCTTGAATATTCCAATCCCACGTGTTTTCTTCATCAAATACGATATTTTTACTTGATATAACTTTTCCATTGCTCGGATTGTATAGCTTGTATCCTTTTGAGCTTGAATCATAGCCGATGAAAAGAAATTTCTCACTTCTACCATCAAGCTTTGTTCGCTTTTGTTTTGGCACGTGTGCATAAGCAATGCTTCAAAAAATTTGCTAGTCTGCGATGCTCGGCTGCCTTCCACTCTGTGCTTCTTGTGGAGTTTTTCCCTATACACTTCTTATAGGATAACGATTTAAGAGATAAACCGCACAATCAACCGCTTCGGACCAAAGTTCTTTAGACATCCTCTTACTCTTCAACGTGCTTCGAGCCATGTCAATAATAGAGCTATTTTTTCTTTTGGCAATACCATTTTGTTGTGGCGAATAAGGAAGTGTTAGAGGATGACAAATTCCATTGTCATTGAAAAATTCTTTAAAATCTTTTGATGTAAATTTGTCACCTCTATCCGATCTTATAGCTTTTATATCATAGACACTTAGCTTTTCAAGAAGGGCTTTGAATCTTTTAAAAGCATTGAATACTTTTAATTTTTCTTTAAGAAAACTAATTCATATCTTTCGACTAAAATCATCAATAAAGAGAAGAAAATCTATGTTCTTTCCAAAAGAAATAAGATCAATTGGTCCACACGCATTGGTGTGAATAAGCTCCAAAAGCTCTTTTGCTCTTGTAGTTGCCTCTCTTATAAAGCTTTTTCTGAAATGCTTGCCAAGAAAACATCCTTCACACAATTGACCCAGATGGGTCATTGGATGGAAATCCTTTTACCATCTCTTTCTTGGACAACAACTTTAGTTCCCCAAAATTTAAATGCCCAAATCTCATGTGTCAAAACTAAGTACTGTCTTTGTAGCATGCTTTCAAACATCTTGTAATATTATTTTGAATATTTAGCAAGAACATTCTATTACTTGACATTGGCACTTGGACTATTAAATTTCCATTATGTTCTCTTATAAAAAGACTACGATTTATCATGTGAATATCATAACCTTTCTCTAAGAGTTGCCCAATACTCAAAATATTAGTCTTCATAATGGGGACATAATAGACATTGGAAATAAATTGATGCCTTCCATTCTTCAAGCGAATTAGAATTTTACCTTTTCCCTTTACCAGAATTTTGGATAAGCACCAAAAGTGAGATTGCCACTTATTGATTCTTCAAGTTCCACGAACAACTCTTTGTTTCCACACATGTGATTGCTTACCCGCCGTGTCAAGATACCATGTATTCTTTTCTCTATTTTCACATTCTTTATAGGCCAACAATAAGATAGATTTTGTTTCCTCTTTTAGTTTCAATAAAATTAGCCTTCTTTTCAACATGATTAGTATTATTTTGACATTCAGAAACATAATGACCAAACTCATGACAGTTGTAACATTTTACTTTGGATTTGTCATATCTTTGCCTTCCATTTGTGTAACTTCTTATTCTCCATCCTCTTATTGCTTGAGAATTTGAACTTCTTTCTTCATTGTTGAAATGATGTTGTCCTCCTCTTCCTTGGCCACAACCACGTCCTCTTTGGTTTCTTTTATTGCTAAGTTTTCCATTTGCTCCGATGGGAGTGATCTTTGTTTGAAGAACTTGTTCCACTGTCTCTTTCTTTCTTTTATTGATTTTCTTTTCATGGGCTTGTAATGATCCCATGAGTTGATCAACAGTCATGGAATTTATATCTTTTGATCCTTCAGTTGCTACAACAACATGGTCATATTTTGGATCTAACGACCGGAGAATCTTTTCAATCACCCAGACATCATTCATACTTTCACCATTTATTTTTAGTTGATTTACTACTGCCAAAACTCTTGAAAAATAATCCGAAATTAATTCAGATGATTTTATTCATTTGTAAAGATTCAACTCACCTCTAAGAGTTTGAAAACGAACTCTCATTACCGTATAAACTTCTTTTAAAGAATTCTGTAGGATTTCCCATGTTTTCTTGGCGGTGATTGCACTTGCGATCTTCTCAAAGTTGGCTTTATCCACACCTTGTTGAATGATTAAAATGCCCTTTGATCTCTCACTTTAACCTCCATTTCTTGCTTTGGACTATCTCCATCTTGCAACTCTTCGTGGCCTTTCTCTACAACATCCTACATATCTTGTTCACCAAGATATGTCTTCATTCACATGGTCCATCGACCGTAGTTATCTTTGGCAAGTGGAAGAAATGAAAATCCTTGAGGGGTCATCTCTTAGTTGCACAAAGCGGGAGCGGGAGCGGGAGCGGGAATGGGAACGCGGGAGTGGGGGCATGTAGAAGATCCCAAGTTTGGGAGCGCCGAAAGGAGTGTATATATAAAAGACATAAAAATGTAAAATTAAAATACTTAAAAAATATATTAATTTTCATTACATATCATATAATTTCAATACTTGTTACTCCCTTAAAATTAACATCGAAAGATCTTAAAAAAATCTCCATCTCTTAACAAAATCTTTCACCAAAATAGAGAAAAGATAATAGCTAGAATTAATAACAAGATCTCTTATCAACACCCAAAACAAAAAATCATCTTCATTTCTTTTGCCTCTTGCCTCTTGCCTCTTGCCTCTTGCCTTTTGCCTCGTGCCTTTTCAATCCTCCTTTGTGCATGTGCTTTTGGTTGCTCCATTGAAGATATTTGACTACTTAGAGGTGAAGTTGACGAAGTTGCAAGCATAGATGAAGTAGGACATGGTGGAATATCTGAAATAACAAGAGTATGATTTGTAGAAGTGTGGGCAACCTCATTTTCACTATCTGAAAGGTCAGTTTTTTCTCTTTCTTCTAATGTTGTGACATCCTCTTCAATGCTTGCTTCTTCAAGATTAACATCCTAATTTTTGAATTGTTCATAGTCCTCTCTGTACCTTGACAGCAGCCTGTGATTGTAGTGCACAAAGTCTAATTTTCTTGCTGATCCACATTCAATTTGTTCCTCTTTACAGTGTGGATGTAGGAAGATGTACTTCAACGCCTCTCAGCATAAGAAGTATTCGCACTTTGGGACAACACTTTTAGTGCTAAGGAGTACAATGTAGGTGCTGCACCACCATATAAATGCCACCATGATAGTGAACTCATTGTTGATCTATCATTCACTGTTTGAGATTGAGAAAAAACACCTTTATTGCTAACAAAATCATTTATTTGTTACCTTATCAAAGTGGCTTCATTTTGATCAAAAATAATTTTTTCAATTGCTTCAAGGTACCCTTTTTGCACCTCAGCATCAAAATGAGACTTAATCCTTTTTACCCCACTTGGAGCAAGCTTTGAAAGCCAAGAATTTGTATAGTAGTTAGGGACAAGAACATATGCTAGGCAAATGCAATGAGATGTTCATCTTATCCCATCTTTCCACAACAAGTCTCTGAATTTAATCACAAACAAGATGATCATCTGAAAGAATGTCTTTAATAGTCCCTAACATTGTGTCCATTTGTTCATAAACCTCCCTAATAATAGGCTGATCAATGTCTGAAACCTAAGCATCTTATATATAGGCTTTGTGATTTTAAGCATTTTTTCTGATTTTCTCCAAAAATCATCACCGAGAACAGTTTGTTGAACAATGTCATGTTGGTCTGGTGCTAAAGTAGTTTTTTTCAAGTTCTCCCATTGCTTGCTTAAAGCCATGGAGACCAAAGCTGTCAGAACTTTTACAAGTCGTTGCAACACAATGAAATGGTGCCCAAATCTGGTTTTCCTTGCTTTTAAAAGTTCCAGAGGAGAGAAGGACTTGAACAAGAACTGGCATGCACTATGAATTTTTATGTATTTTACCACCACCTTTCCTCTTTTATATGTTGCATCGAAAACAGATAGAGATGGATGCTCACTCTTTGCAATATTTTTTATCAAGTGATTCAGAGTGTGAGCTAAACAACCAGACCATAAAATATGTTGATACTTACACTAAATTATTGCCCCTCCAGCCTTACAATTGGAGGCATTATCAGTAACAACTTACACTACATTGGATGGGACAATGCAGTCAATAGCCTTAAACAAAAACTCGGCAATGTTTATTGCATCTTTCTCTATTGAAGAAACATCATGCCCATTTATGAAAATGGCTTTACCACCAGAAACAGCCATGATGTTAATTAATGGTTGATTTTTTATATTGGACCAACCATCAAATATTATTGAGACTCCATGTGTGCCCCAATCTTGCATTAAAGGATTTAGGGTCTGTTTTACCTTATATTGCTCTTTGTCCAACAAAGTGGTTCTCGCCTACAATCAATTAATAAAATGAGCAAGTAATATATTTTCTAATAAATTAAAAACTTAAAAGAAGTTCTTAGTCCTCACCTTTTCATAATTTGGAGATTTATGCCTTTTTGGTGCATTATTGATTGCAGCAACCATATTTGCCTAGAGAGGAGATCGAACAACATTGAAGGGAATTCCATTTCCATAAAGGCACCTTGCAATCTTCTGATCAACATCTTCTTTAGTACTGATTTTAAACATGTCATCAAGTATTCCCTTGATTGAAGATGAATTATTAGAGATAGTGGTTTGGCCT
>JAULJZ010060046.1:0-13571 GCA_032270985.1 Heliamphora pulchella
TCCATTTCTTTTTCTTTTCTTCCAATAATAATGTACTTTCTTTTTCCTAGTATTTTATTTCTTTGCTTCCTTACAATATTTAATTTTGTACTTCTTTTTCTTTTAACTTTAGTTAATCTTTAATGCTAACATGTCTTTTCTCTTTTTTTTTTCTCATAATGTAGTATTTACTTTTCCTATAAAAGCTCTATTTTCTTTCCCTTTTTCTATACCTTCATTTTCTTTTTTCAACACCCTTTTTTCATTTTCTTTTATTTTTGGTAAATCCAAAAATTACAAAAAGACTTTCAAGTTAATTTGCACTTTTAAATAGTAGTATAATTTTCTCCCATTTTATTTATTTATTTTTCTCTTTTAAAGCATAAAATATAAATAGTTAAGTAGTATTTTCTAACCTTTTTATTTTAGCATATTTTTTTTCTTCTTCTTTTGTAAAGTTTTTATTCTCCTTTAAATATTTTTTTTTGTTATAAAACCCTTGTTTTAAATTTCTTTGTTAGTAAGTTTTCTTTTTAATGTAGGAATTTCACATGCTTTTGTTTTGGTTATGTTTTTGATAATTTATACTTGTTAGTTTAGTATTATGTTTAAAATAGTTTAGCTTATTTTTGTAGCAAATCCATGTTAGGTAATTTTAATAATTCCTACCATGCTTTTACTCTTTTATTTAAATCATGATAGTTAGCTTATTTTTGTGAATATTGCATGTAAAAATATTCCATGTATCATTTAGTTAGAAATTACATGCCGTAGAATTTAGAATTTTATCCCTTTATTTGTTCTAATTTGGCGTGCTATATACATAAATTATGTATTTTTCATATTTGATTTTGGATGTTCTCTCCTCACCTCTATTTTTTTTATTTGCATGTATTTGATAAATCATATTAAAGAACCAATGATGATTAGTAGAGGCCAACCTTACGATTGGGCGAACGGGGTGCCTAACACCTTCTCCGATTCGTACTTCAGCCCCCGAACTCTCTTTCTCTGGTTAACGTTTTAAAAGATCAGTAGTCATTTTTGTTTTTCTTAGTTTTTCTCAAAAACTAAGTGGCGACTCTATTTTTCAACAAAAAATGGGTTTTCAAATTTGGATTTCAAGGTGTTAAAATATGTTCCAAATATCTTTGAATCCCCTTATTTTTGAAATATTTTCATAAATCCCAAAATCCCAACGCCACAATGTTTATCCAAGATTTCTCTAAACTGGCGCGACCAATGACAAGATTAACTCAAAAGGGTGTAAAGTTTGAATGGAATGATAAGTGTGAGATGGCTTTTTAGGAGCTTAAGAAAATGTTGACTAGCGCACCTATCCTAACATACCTAAAAAAGTGGTTGAATATACAGCGTATTACAACGCGTTTAAGGAAGGCTTAGGAGGCGTGCTAATGCAAAACGGTAAGGTAGTAGCCTATGGGTCAAGACAGTTGAAACCTCACAAGCAGAACTATCCTACTCACGACTTAGAGCTTGTAGCCATGGTGTTCACACTAATGTTATGGAGGCACTATTTTTATGGAGAATAGTTTGAGCTATTCTCGAACCACAAAAGTTTGAAGCACCTATTCACCCAAAAGGACCGCAATATGAAACAATGCCGGTGGATGGAATACCTGGAGGACTATTAGTTCATTTTAGACTATCACTCAGGTAAAAAAAATGTGGTGGCTGACGCCCTTAATCGGAGGATAAAGAGCACGTTGGCTGGTATAGCAGTAAGGGAATGGAACATGATGGGAACGCTCAATGAATATCGACTCCAACCGTCAGAATCGGAAGATGGGAACTATTTTTGTCTAACTGTGGTAACAAAAAATCTTCGTTAGAAAATCGTAAAAGCCCAAAAGTGTGACCAAGAGTCTAAATTTATTCCAAGGCATCTTATCACGGAGGAATCGAAACCAGGTTGGGTAATCAACAAACACTGGCATGTGACGTACCTAGGTAGGCTTTTCGTACCGAATGTTAAGGATCTAAGGAGAGACATTTTGAAGGAGCATCATCAATCACTCTTTGCAGTCCATCCCGGAGGAACAAAGATGTATCAAGATTTGAAGAGACATTATTGGTGGAATGGCATGAAAAAGGATGTAGCAAGTTTTGTAGCTAAATGCCTTACTGTCAGCAAGTGAAGGCCGAGCACCAAAGACCAAGAGGAACCCTTCAACCCCTAGAGATACCTCAATGGAAATGGGACCACATCACTATGGACTTTAACTCTGGACTACCAAGGTCACCAGCAGGACACGACTCTATCTAGGTAATCGTAGATCGTCTCACAAAGTCAGCACATTTCCTACCTGTTCGGACGATCAAAAAATTGGAAAACCTGAGTTAGAAATACGTTCGGGAAATTGTTCGTCTTCACGGAGTTCTGTTATCTATTGTATCAGATCGAGACCTGCGTTTCACCTCGCAATTCTAGCAAAGCATGCAAGCTGCTTTAGGAACAGAGCTTTGTTTTAGCACGGCTTTTCATCCACAAACTGATGGACAATCTGAACGCACAATTCAAACGCTAGAAAACATGCTTTGCGCTTGTGCCATGGAGTTCAAGGGACATTGGGAAAAGCACCTACCATTGGTCGAGTTCGCTTACAACAACAGCTACCAATCCAGTATTGGCATGCTGCCGTATGAAGCTCTTTACGAAAGACCATGTCATTCGCCAATTTTTTGGACTGAAGCAAGAGAGAACGTACTTTTTGGACCAAATCTTATACAAGAGACTACCAAGAAGATCAAACTGATTCAGCAACAATTAGCCACAGCTCAAAGCAAACAAAAGAGTTACGCCGATTAGCGACGGAGACCGCTACGATTTAAAGTAGGAGATTATGTATTTCTAAAGATCTAACCACGACGAGGAGTTATACATTTTGGCCAGAAATGAAAGCTAGCTCCAAGATACATTGGACTGTTCGAGATTTTGGCTAAAGTTGGAGAAGTAGCATATCATTTAGCTCTACCACCGCAGCTTGCCAGCGTTTATAATTCTTTTCAGGTGTCGATGTTGAGGAAGTACGAACTAGATCCTGCCCACATTTTAGATTGGAAGGAACTCCATGTCGATGAGGACGTTACATTCGAAGAACAAATCGTAAGGAAAATCGATCAACGTGACAAGGTTCTTAGAGGAAAGACCATCTCGCTCATTTGAGTTCTTTGGAATCACAACAGAATTGAAGAATCAACTTGAGAACGAGATGAAGCCATTAGGGTAAGTCATCCCATTTATTCACAAATTTGGAACAATCAAAAATACCGGGGAAAAAATTTATTTTTAGGGGGGTAAACTATAACGAACCTGCTTGGACCCTAGTATTAGTGACAGATAGTCCACGAGACCATAGAGTATGGATGAGATTCAAAACCCTAACTCAAATCGAAAACCCTAAGTTCAGCCCAAAAATCCTAAAAAAGTTCAAAATACAAACAACAAAACCTTAGCATCCGGAGAGTCTCCCAACATTCTAAATGAAGTCATTATCATGAAATAATGAGTTAAAAGAAAAAAAATCTTCATAAGTAGGATAAAATGACTGTTTTGCCCCTAGTACAGCAAAAAATTTTAAAAACCTAAATTTTGACACATGGTTACCTTAAATCAAGGGTTTAAGTATATTTAAGTAGCAAAGGACAAAATAACATCAAGAATGACAAAAATACTCCTTAGTGGCCGACCACCTCGGGAAGAGTGCCAAAAAGTGACTTTTTACTTTCTTTTAGCTTAAAATGATGAAAGAAATATTAAATTAAGTTTTATGATGATCCAATACTAGTTGAACAAGTAATATACATAATTATATAGTATTATATGTTAACAAAAACAAACAAATTATTATTGAAGTTTATACACAAAAAAAGGTCAAAAAATCACATATTGTCAAAAGAGCTTAATTTCACTTAAAAGACTACATCTATTTAATTCATTGCTATGAAAACTATGATAATACATAAAAATACTGTATTTATCATAAAGATACTAAAATAATTAGTCTCAGTAGGAAAGACACAAAAAAGATATAGTAAATTAACTTTTAATGCATTTTATTGCATAATAAAGGCACAAAAATCGAGAAAAACCCTTGATTGATGGGAGATCAGATTTTTGTCCCCCAAACTGACCTAGCTATATTTATCTTCCCCATATCTAATTTTTAGCCCCCTAAAGTGGAAACATCTCAAATCATCTCACATCTCACTTATTAAAAAGAAGAAAAATGTCTTTCCATGGTATTTTTTGTTCCTCCAATGTCCCCTAACCTTTGCCTATATAAAGCAAGCCAAACACCCTATTCTCTATATGATATTTTCGGCAAAAGAGATGGGAGATACCAGAACCAATTGCTCTTGAGTGATAAGGTGAGTTTGAGGGAGAAAAAAGAAGAAAAAGGAAGAAATCAAGGAGATTTTCTAAAGTTAAGTCCAAATTCATCCTCCACCCTCCTTTGATCTCTCAAACAAGTAAGTAAAACCACTAAATCTTATGTCTAATATCTCTCAAAATATCCCTCAACACATCCCTTTAAATACTCTAAGAATTGAGAACCGAAAATAATTCGAAAAGGCATTGTAGTTGGAAATTTGGGACTGTTATGATTATGGGTGATATGAGATGTTGTTGTGCGTTGTTACCATTGAGTTTGATGACTTATAAGTGTACTGGAGCCTTGATATTAATGTCTAAAATACAAGCATGCAAAGAAATGAAACAAAAACTTGGCATAACATAAGTAGAAGACTTGGACCCTAAGAGACTTGATTTTTGAGAACATAAATGTTTTTGCCCTGAACTTTGGAACGCCATAACTCAATTTAGAAAATTGATCTAATCTTGCTCCTTATGTACAGATTTATATTTTTGTATTATCTTTCATCCAAAGTTGGTTTCAACTCATTTTCATTAGTAGAACTCGAGATATTGCAATTTTACCAAAGTGTGTCATTCTTTGACCCGTAAACACTACCGACCTGAAAATCCTAGTGTATAATGAGATTCGAACTTTGGTTAAAATATGAAGGTTGTAGATAACATGTATATCTATATAGCCACCAAAAAATGAGCACAAAATATTGAGTTTTGATAGATTATAACCCCTTTGAAAGTCTCTGTTGAGTTTCAGCCCTCAAGGGACACTTCTGTCACATATTTTTACAAAGTCCAAAACTCTTATTTTTAGTAACCTACTCTAAAAGTGGTCTACATGAATATTGTAGATAATCTATTAAAATACTTTATACCCAAATATCAGACCTTCAATCCTCGCAATGATATCCCAAAACCATTTCAAATCCTCTGTCCAAAATTGGCTCTGCTTAGTTTTGGCGGCTGGCAGAACCTATTTTTTAAAATGGCCAAACGATCTAACTTATTCCAAATAACTACTCTTAGCTCTAAACATGAAACTTGTAGGAAACATGTTGAACTAAAACATATGCAAAATGGGTTCATTTGGACTTGATCTGATACCCCAAAACCAAGACCAACAGAAGCTTATTTTTGGTAAAATCTTAAGAATAGTGCTGAACCGTTTTTGCTTAAAATGTTTTGTTCACCCTTTTGCTTTAGATTTTGACCTAGGTGTTAAACATGAGAGTAGTAAGAAATATTTTTATTTAAATGGTGTTTAAAAATCATAACTTGATTCCAAGTTTAGATGCCGCAAAACCTAGTTGGCTCTTTTAATTTAATACTCGATTTTGGCCTTAAAAGTTGCTAAGTGTGAATTAAGTACCCTTGGCTATGAGAGCCGAGTTTTATATGATGATTGATTTGAATTAGTTGAATAGTGTTTCTAAGTGAATGTATGATGGTTTAGAACTCATGCTATCATGTTGAATCATATCTTGAGAATTGTAGCCTGTGTTTTACATACTTGTACCCTATACTTTGCACGTTGTACCATGAATCTCGTCATGCTATAGATGGTTCTATTTGAGATTCATACCATATATCACTGACAATGTCACTTACATCCTGGCATATTGGAGTCTATCTGTGCAAACTGTTGTTAGGATGGGTTATATTGAGATTGCCATTCTTGATTCTAAATTTAGGGCGTCCCTGGTTGCCATTTTTGAAAATATTTTGAGATGAATTCCCCTTGTGTACCCTGGGCATGTCCCGGTGTTACAAAATTGGTTTATATACCCTGACCGTGTCCCCGGTGTTTGAAATGGTTCATGGATATTGTTGGGCGCCATGGGTTCGTCGCTAGTATTCTAATTTCGATAGCCTGGGTTTTGGACTGACACCGGTGAAGGCATCATGAGTCTTAAGGTGGGACAAACAGCTTAGGATGAATTCTCCTTGTGCACCCTGGGCGTGTCCCCGGTGTTCTAAAATTAGTTTATACGCCCTGGGCGTATTCCTAGTGTTTGAAATGGTTTATTAAATATTGTTGGCCTGGAGTATGGTGTGGTTCCCATGTCATTGCCATTGAGTAAAATAGCTATAGCATGAAGCCCGATGAAACATTTACTATTTATAACGAGTCGCGATGATGGCTTTGGTGATCAAATACCCGTAAAAGTCTACTCTAGTGATTTTTGGTGTGGAATCCCTGTTATAATCTGGGTGCATATTGGGTTGGGCATCTGCATTTAATACATGACATCTCATATACGCATGCTTATTGACTTATCTGCTATCTTGTCATAAATTTATCAGTCTCCTTGACTATAAACTGTACTGGGTGTTAAATGATATATTTTGTGGTGATTTTGGGCCATGAGATTAGTTAGAAGGTTTGAGTATTTTGTTTCTGGGCCTTGGCTCATGGCATTCGCGCCACAAGTGAAGAGGAGTTCTTGCAAGAAGTCATCCCAAAGGGAGAAGAAGAGTTGGAAGAACAGGGTGAGTTCCAAGAGCACATGGATCCCGCCGATGCATTCTGATGAGTGGAGACCTCTGCTTTTATTCTATTATTCAGTTTTCCCATGCTTGGTGTAATTTTTTAAAAAATAATTTAGTAAAACTGTAATAGTTATATAATTTTGAACGGTTCAGAACTCATTTATGATGTGATAACTATCATATGTAAATATGAATGTATGGCTAGTATATCCCTATATTTATATTTATATATGTCCCGACGTGCTTAGAGGACGGAGCGTCACACACTTTGTAGCAGAATGGTTAGTAGAAATAAGGAATATGACTCTTATGGAGATGGTAAGGTCCATGATGAGTTATTCGGGTTTACCCAATTCGTTTTGGGGACACGCTATAGAGACAGCGACTTACATTCTGAACTTGGTACCTTCTAAGTCAGTTCTTTCTACTCTCACAGAATTGTGGACCTGGCATAAGTCTAGTCTAAAACACATTCGAATCGAGGGGTGTTCAGCATATGTGCTGAAAAAAAATGCGAGTAAGTTGAAACCGAGGACAAGAGTCTATTTCTTTGAAGGGTATCCCAAGGGAATGAAGGGTGGTTTGTTTTATAATCCTAAGAATCAGAAGGCCATTGTTAGCACTAATGCCCAATTTTTGAAAAAGAATTATAGTATGGATCACATGCCTAATAGCAAAATTGTTCTGAAAGAATGAGATAAAATATCAGTAGAACGAAAAAACAAGTTACTAATATCCCATTACCTCATCGTAGTGAGAGGATTGTCGGGATATGCGCAAATCAAGAACAGGGTGCTGATGCACAGGGTTCAGATCTTGCACAGCGAGTTACTGCTAATGCACAGACACAGGTAGTGCCTCGTTGTAGTGGAAGGATTGTTCATCAACCTGATTAGCATGTGTTCTTGGGAGAGCCTTTTAACAGGATCCCGACAAAACTAGATGCCAAACTCTGTAACTACAATGAAGCACTTCAGGATAAAGATACAGATCTTTGGCAAAGGGTTATGAATTTAGATATGAAATCTATGTATTCCAATCAGGACTGGGAACTTATAGAACCACCCGAAGGGATAAAACCTATTAGATGCAAGTGAATCTACAAGAGGAAGAGAGGAGTAGACGAAAAGATTGAAACCTTCAAAGTTAGGCTTGTTGGTTAAGGTTTCACTCAGAAAGAAGAGATCGATTATGAGGAAACCTTTTCGTCAGTAGCAATGCTTAAGTCTATTCGGATTCTCTTATCCATTGCTGTAAATCTAGCAAATAGATGCCAATACAGCTTTTCTTAACAGAAGTCTTGACGAGTGTATCTATATGATACAACCAGATGGATTCATTACAACGGGTCAAGAACACATGTTGTGTAAGTCTAAGATATCCATTTATGGACTTAAACAGGTATCGAGGTCTTGAAACACTCGGTTTGATCAAGTCATTAAGTTTTATGATTTTAATCAGAGTCTAGATGAGTCTTGTGTGTACAAGAAGCGTGACAGAAGCGTGATGATCTTTCTAGTACTTTATGTAGACGATATATTGCTCATCAGAAACACTATAGGGGTATTATCTATGGTTAAAATATGGTTATCTAGACAGTTCGATCTGAAAGATTTGGAAGAAGCCAGTCACATCCTTGGAATAATGCTTGTGCAAGATCAAAAATAAAAGATGTTCGGCCTATCACAAGCAAAGTATATCGATGATATCCTTGCTCATTTTAGCATACAAGATTCTAAGAAAGAATTTTTTTCTTTTAGACATGGAATCACTCTATCCAATGATCAATGTTCTAAGACACCTGATGAGATATAGAAAATAAAGGCGGTTCCTTGTCCTTCAGCAATAGGAAGCCTCATCTATGCTATGCTTTGCAATAGACCTGACATTTGTTTTGCCGTAGATATGGTTTGTAAGACCCCGACCCGTTTTATTTTAGAAATAATTAAGTGTTGATGGAAGTAAGAATTAAAACTTGAGCTTGGTGATGTTTTGAGCTTGGGTTCACATGAAAGGTATGTTAGAAAAAAAATATGAGGTTCTAATGGATGCTTAGACAAAAATATGTGAAAAATGTGTGAAGAAAAGTGACATACCATCACTATTTTGGCCATAACGTTTTGTACAAAATGAATTTTGGTATGAGGTTTGAACCATTGAAAATTAGACTTTCGGGGCTTTAATTTGAGCACAAGAACGACCCTATTTGGAGTTCGGATGAAGGAGATATATTCGTTTAAAGTCAGACCAAAAGTGTAGTCGCAGCAGAGACCGATCGAGCAGTCCTGAGATCGATCGATCGATCTGTGACGGAGAGTGGTTATAAATCTCAATTTTTGGGTTATTTTGCTCATTCTCTCTTCTCTTTTCTCTCTCTAATGCTTAGGAGTGATCTAGGGTTTTCCCTTTGGAGGTTCTTAGAGGGCTTCTATGCTCGTTGGAGGCCAAGATCTTGTCGTTTCCATGCGCGAGCCACCGTGGGAGAGCATAAATGTTCATTGGAAGGTCCTTCAAGACATGCAAATTGAGTTTTGGTGGATTAGAGCTCACTAGAGGTTTGATTTTCATGGTGGAACGTCCTTGAGGTAGGATCTAGACTCTCTCTTGTGCTTTGATTGTGATTTGTGTTGATATTTTGCCTTTAGAGAAAACCCTAGCATACTATGTGGAATAAAACTAAGATTTGAGTATGGATATTTGGAGAAAATTGAGTTGTATGAATCCTATGTGATATTTAGGATGCATGAAATCTATGGAGAACGGACATAATCGGGAAATTTGGATCTGTTACATAGAGTGGTTTGTTGAGGATCGAAACTTTGGGTTATCATTTGAAAAAGGTAACTTGATAAATTATGAAATAATGTTAGTATTTTAACTAAATTTAAAGATTTGGAGCTATTTTATGAAATGGTTTATGCGACCACCATTTTGAGAAGATGTTGGAGTTTTTCAAGAAATGCGTAACCATGGTTTTAAAAGGTTAAAGGTTTTGCTTGGTTTTTGCTTCAAAAACATTTTGGTGGCCCGAGGGAGATTTTGGAAAGGACGTTTCTTCCTTCAAAGGTTATTTTGTGCAAAAAAAAATAGGATAAAAGGTACTAAACATCTTTTTAGTGTTAAAAACCAAAATTTTTGGCTTGAA
The DNA here is from genome assembly GCA_032270985.1 of Heliamphora pulchella. Taxonomy (NCBI): domain Eukaryota; kingdom Viridiplantae; phylum Streptophyta; class Magnoliopsida; order Ericales; family Sarraceniaceae; genus Heliamphora; species Heliamphora pulchella. Next base: position 10,011 of record JAULJZ010060046.1, read on the forward strand.
AAAGAATCAGGAGCACGACCGATCGATAGACCGCTCGAGCGGTCCATCGGGCGGTCTTTGGGCACTCTCTGTTCTTTGGTACAGGTGAGAGACCGCTCGAGCGGTCTTCTCACCGATCGAGCAGTCTGGGTCATTTTTCAAAGTTTCGATGTTTTTCTTAAAGGTTTGGATCTTGGGTACCTTGGCCCTAATTTCCTAAAATGTTTGTATTTACATTGATTAAACCCTCGGTTGGGCCCCTTTGAAAGATCTTATACTTGTTGTTTCTTTGGAAAGAAAAAGAATAATAGTAATAATGATAATAATAAACTAAACTTAGGCGAGTTTGGGACAAGAAGTGGGATCGTTGTGGTGAGGAATGGGTGGAAAGACTAAATGGATTTTTTTTCAAATTTATTTGTATATACGCAAGATGGATGCTTCCTTTTCAAATGAGATGCATACTAATGGATTTAATCTTGTGTTGAAGCATGATGACATTGCTTAATCATATGAGAATTATGAGAATTTGCATGTTGAAGTAATGATGCATGATGCATGATGCATGAGATATGAAAGACATTTTGAAATACTTGAACGGAATTTGTTTTGACGATAAAATGGAAAATTTGAAATGTGGAATGTGCATAATGAGGGGCTGCGGTCCTACGGTGAAAGGCCATGAAGGTTCATGCATGATGAGGGGCTGCGGTCCTACGGTGAAAGCCCGTGAAGGTTCACGCATAATGAGGGGCTGCGATCCTGCAGTGAAAGCCCACGAAGGTTTATATTCAAAGATTAAATGCGAGTTGGTTTTTGTGAAAAATTGGGTATTGAGGATTAATGTGAAAGAAGGGAATATTTGGAAAAAAGGTTTCTTGAATGAACAACTTGGCATGCTTGGAAATAAATAACGAATTTATAGAACCTGTATTTTCATTCCGGTTGCACCATCACACCTCACATATCATGCTTAGCATAGAGTTAGTCTTTATCCTACGAGCTTCGACTCATGTATGTATACAAAATCATTTCAGGTTTCGAGGATCCAGGACGATACCACGGCAGGGGATGCATGTGGGGAAAAGGCTATGAGGAAGAGTTAATATTTCTTTGTATTTACATTATAATTGTACAGAAAGTGAAGTGGATAATTGTAATAATACCAGTGTTGTAAATAAACTCTTGGAAGTTGAAAATTTTGATTAGCCTTTGTGGCACATTTGTGTATCGTGAGAATAAAATGTTTTATTTATGATTGCTTAAAGAAAATAAAGTGTTGTTATTAAGAAAGTCATCGTTGATAGCTTACACGTGGAATATTTTGGGCAGTGTTCATGGGTTCCCAGGGTTCGGGCTGTTACAAATGGTATCAAAGCTCTAGGTTCGAATACCTCGGAGCCGTGGGAATAATGATGACCTATAGGTGTGACTTTTTGAATAGATTAGGCCCCACTACACGACATGATTTGTGTGCTTGCATGGGTTTGTGATTGAATTGTGTTGTACATGTTGTGTTTATATGAGTTTGATGGGTTGAGTCTTAGGGTGATGTGGCATGCTATTTGGCGTCCGGTCAACTACTTTAGGGTTTGAAATAGAAAAGTATTTGGTCGACGTTCTTTCTATGAGAAATCTAAATTAGTTGCCCGGATTGCTGCGTTACTCTGAGGCTTTCCCTCGGTCTGTGAATATGTGTTGATGTGATGTGGTTAGGTGGCGGGTAGGGTGTAGCTTTGTCTTAGACGGTTAAGTTAAGTTTAACCTCGTTGGAGTTGTGATAGTCTTGTTATAAAAGTTTTGCTCGTAGGGATAAGACGAGTGTGATCCGAATGATGATATGCGATTTGAGAGTGTGACCCGGTGGTCAGTGATTGTGGTGGGTGTAAGCTTGTAAGATGAGTATTGATTATTTGGTGTATGTTGTGTCTCTGTGAATTAGGATGTATTAGCCCGTTGTGTGTTGTGCCACTATTAGCTTGATGAATGAGCATGGTAGGGCGTTTAAAACCGTTTGAAGGTTGTTCGTTGTGGTTAGATATGAAGTGTGATTTTGGGCGTGTTGAGGATTATGTACGTAATGAGCCGTGCTATGTCTTGAGCCGTACTATGTCATGAGTCGTGTGCCCCGAGATTGGGTATGGACGGGAGCATAGTGGACGGGAGCATAATAATCTCTGACCTGAGATTTGTTAGAAAGCTTGAGCTTAGACTGTGTTTGAGGTGTTCCTTACCCCATGGATAGACTGTGTTTGAGGTGTCCCTTACCCCATGGGGTGTTGTTCGTAGCTATCGTAATGCCAGATAGTTTTGAAAGTCTATGGATAACCAGTGAGTTTCTTTTGAGGCGTATTGTTAAGTAACATCTTTTGGTAGGAGTTGGGAGTTGTGCGATGATGAGCAAGTGGGTTGGGGATGTTCTCGACAGGTAAATTCTCGAGTGATATACATGTATGAATGGGAAGATGTATGTTGGTAATAGTTGCCATGTGATAAATGATTATTCGAGGTTATTTAAGAAGTTTCACGGAATAGAGTTTTGCGACTTGGGTTGTCGTTTTTTAGATGAAGAGACTATATGGGACAAATGGTGTAGGGTGAGAATGTGAATGTGAGTATGTGAGATTTGAAGGGCATGTGGTAGATATTGTCGATGCGGCTGACTCGGTCATTATAAGACAATGTGTGGATGGACAGAAATTCCTTAAAAGGATGATGGTTGTGGTTGGTATTCGGCTTAAAGTCTAGAAGTGGTGGTGTTGTGTTACCCTTAGAGGGTGAGTGATAGGATGGTGTCTGTGGTCTAGAATTGATAAGCGAGGTTTATTTTGTTCGTGTGGCATGTGATTTGTTTCATGTTTGGATAGTTATGTGCCGATGGTACTAGTGAAGTGGCATAAGAGACATGTGTTACCGATTAATATTTTTGTGTTTCGATGGGTGTACCAGAGTTGTGAGCTCGAGACTATGACATGGCTTTGTCTACCCATTTGGTTGTTACCTACCTTTTTGGATTCGAGTTAGTGTGACGTGACTCGCAAGGAGATGTTCTAAAGTGATGTGAGTATGTATGGCGTTATGCATTGATGGATAGACGGTGAGAGATTTTGTGGACATAGGAGATGTGTCGTTAGGAGGTGGAGAAGTGAACAACAGTTGAAATTTGTAAGTGAAGATCTGAGTATGAGGATCTAATGTGACGAAAAACCATGTGTTCAGGTGTCGGCGACAGGTATGTATTCGAAGACTGAAAGTGTGGGTGGCGTCTGTATGGTTGTGGGAGTTATTTGTGACTTGGATGAGAAGTCTCAAGAGTAGGTCTCCTTCATTTGATACCATGCGCTTCCTATGTAAGTTGCTTAGACAGTAGGCTCGAGGCTGTGGTATGGTTGTGGTTTGCCTAGTGGGAGTTAGGTTAGTGAAACGCAACCTTGTGAAGCGAGGTCTTAGCGCAACGAGATGTGTTGTATGAGGTATGAGGATTGATGGAGTTCACGTGCGTGTGAATGAGGTTTGAGAGTTGAAGGCTTAGTGTAGCAGATGATCTGGATATCGTGATCGGGATCGTGGGTTGATTCTTGG
>JAULJZ010060057.1:0-13571 GCA_032270985.1 Heliamphora pulchella
GACCCAAACTTTCGGAAACCAAAAGTGAGGATCACTTTTGTGTCGACACAAAATATGTTTGTGTCGACTCAAAATGAATCTTGGGCTCTTCGGCACTTTTGTGTTGACACAAAACTAGTTTGTGTCGACACTAATTTTTTGGTACCTGAAGATCTACTTGAAAAATAGTTAGGGTGTCAAACCATTTGATCAATAGGTGTGTTGACACATTTGATATGCTTCAAGTATACTTTACCTTAAAAGTGTTTGACTTAATTTTCAATTAAGATCAACACAAAATATTCTACTCGAGGAATACTTAAGTGTTTGAACCTTTTGAGATAGAAATCATTCCTTTTTTGTTAAAGTGTCAACATTGATTGTTCAAAATGTGTTAACACTTTTATTTTGAAATATAAAATATTATCCATTTAAATCTATTTATTTTTAGAAAATAAATTATGAAAATCATCAAAATCAAATTAAAAAGTCCTTAGGCTAACACTAACGCTTAATTCATAATTAATAGTAAACTATTACATTTATAAATAAAATGTTCTCTCGACCATAGTCATAAAATTAAATAATTACAGTTATCCAGCATAAGATAATTATTAAAGGCGCGAAAATTAAACTAATACGCAGAGAAAAAACAACTCATAAACGGGTACAATCTTGAATCAGTTCTTCGTAAGAAGTCCATAATCTTGCGGTTTTTGCTAACTGCCTTGCCCAGCAAAATCCTCGTGATCCTAAATTTTTACTCTGCCACTTGCGGCACAAACGCCGTGAGTCAAAACTCAGAAGAAAACTCTAAAATCCTACTAGTCTAACTCTAAACGCAATTCTACTAAGCATCATTGTTTAATAAAATTTTCATATATTCAACAGTTATAGTGATATTTAAAGACTTAGCTAAAATTTGTGCAGCTTGGCATTCGTTAAAACATACACAATAAGGATGCGAAAGATGTAATGAAGGTGATGATGAATGCTTTCCAATTTATTACTAGATTTAATTAATTACTAAATCATTCTAGGTTAACCCATCTCGGTATAACATCCTTATCCCAATCAACCATCACAGACTAAGTCTACCGACCGATATCAAGCACTCCTTCAGCCATGGAATGTGTAATACCTCAAAAAATAAAGAAAATAAATAATAAAATTAATTAAATAAATTAAATAATAATAATAAATAATTATTATAATAAAGCTTACATTAATTAGTGTCCATTACAACCGTTAGAATAATAATCTCATAATAAATAAAATTTACTAGTTTTACTACAGTTAATATTTTTATTTACATAGAAGTTAACAAAAATTTTAATTATTATGAATGCAATGAATTTTATAGAAAAATTTAAAGTTAAAATATTTTATCAACAAAAAACTTTAAATTCAAACAAAAAGAAAGTTTAGCCTAGTTTTGATATAATATAAAAACCTAAGTTTGAGAAAATATTTAAAGCTAAAAATAATAAATTCTATAAAATAAAACTAATTTTTAACTAATAAATTAATTATGAGGCTTTGTAAGTTTTACGAAAAAAAAATTATAAATTTTTAACTAAAGTTTAAGAAATAAATTAAATAATTAGATTTTTGTAAGTTAAATACGATGGTATTATGAAAATTTATATGTTTCATTTTAAATAAACTTTTTAATAATAATAAGAAATAATATATATGTATATATATATATATATACATATGTATATGTACATATTTATGTATGTATAATAATAATAAATATTAATAATATTATTAATTAAAAGAATATTATAACTGACGGTTTTAAGAAAAACATTAACTGGAGCCTTTAATTTCATTTAACTGAGCCTCCGTTATTCTCATAATGGCAATTGGTGGCTCTAGTATATAAACCTATGCTAGGGTTGTTTCTCAGTAGGTTTCGCATTAGGTATTACTAGTGAGAGAATTATACGGTGAGAAAAGTAAAGAAAGTAGAAAAAAAAAGTAGAGCAGCGGCGCACAGGCCACCTGTGAGACCCAGACTCGTCTCTTTTTGAGACTTATATATATATTTCTATGATGTATGATTTACTCGTTTTGAAGCATATTTAAATTTATATAAGCATGCAGGGTTGGTTCCCGGGGTTGTAGAGAGTTACCATGCGAATTTCAAAAATTCAAAACAAAAAAGATAATTTGAAAGCCTATAAATATTTAGAGTTAGATATTTTCAAAACATAACTCCTAAGTTTCCTCTAATTTTCTCTCTACCTTTTCTCTAACTTCTTGGGGGCTCGGGGCTTGATTTTTGACAAACCAACTGCTGATTCTTAGTATCGGCATCGTGGTCTACGCTTTCATCCAGACGGAATACTATTCCGATGAAGCTCAGTTTTTCATGTGAATTGAGGCGTCGAGTTTTCAACTCACTGAGGTAGGATCATAGACTGTATAACTGTTAGAGGCTACTACATGTAATCCTACGTGTTTCTACCATTTAAAAACGTATGAAAATGTGATTTATGTTTCAAATCTGGTTGTGGGTTAAAATCATTTTTCGGCGTTTCGGTTGGATGAAATCGGGAGTTAAATGTTTCTTTCGAGGTTTTATGATAGCCTTGAGCTCGGGTATGCTCTTAGGTATCAAAACGGGTGTTTTTAAAGATTGGTTTAAGGATTAGAGATCAAAACCGTAGCTTAAAAACGTTTTCTGGGTGAGTTCAGTCGACTGACCCTATGGGTCTAGTTAACTGGATCATCTTTTGGTGGGTTGAGTCGACTGAACTTGGGAGGTCAGTCGACTGATGTTTCTTTTGTTTTGGTTCTCTTTTTTCAAAGAGTTTTTCATTTGATTGGGGGCTTGGGCCAATCGACTGGGGTCCTGTGTTGGGGTTTTGGTGTTATTTCAAATGCTTTTGACTTCCCTCAGGTGATTTTAAAGCGATGGATTGGTGAGATCTCTCTTTTCGGATGTGTGAATATCCATGGTTTCAAAGGAGATTTGAAAACGGGTTGTTTGGTGAGAAGAAAACGTGTTTTATTGGAGGTTTGGAGCTAGTCGTTGGGGTTGAGTCTCAACTTTTAAAACGTTTTGATGAAAATATGTTTTTACATATTTTGTTTGATCTCCATGATTCATGGATTGGATCCATGATATATACATGTGTTGTATATTTGTTTTGTGGGTTGGTTTTGGAATGTTTATCCATAGATGTACTGTGATAGTGGGTTTGTTGAGTTGAGCTTCCATTGCTCCTCGGTGCAAGTCCGGAAACGTGCGCAGCATAGGTACTCAGTTCTTTTGGGTTAGTCCCCATAAATTGAGTCGTGTTGGTGCTTAGCTCCCTCGGGCTCAGGTCCCGTAAATTAATTATTTGTCGGTTGCCTCCGTTAATGGCGTCGTTGTCGTGACTCTATATAGAACTTATCATTACTTATTGGACCATCTGCGACTGTAGAGTAATGGACAAGAGTCTATAGTTGTTACCTTTGTCGATGTGGCAGAGTCAGTACATAAGATTACATTCTTATCTTGTCTCTTCGGCTGCGTGTTTTGAGTCAAGAATGCTGTGTTTTACTGCTTTTCCTTAACTGTGGCATGATATCTGTCAAGATTACATGCATGGTTTCAAGGATAGAAAACTTGTGATTTTGAGAGAAAAACATGTTTGGCTTTTGTGGTCGAGTTAGCTCCCACCATATGATTGCATGGCCTGTATTACAGTTTTACTGTCTATGTTCTATTGGCTTCAGCTCACGGTGTGGAATTTTTGCTGTAAAACCTTTTTCAGGTGAGCACGTGGAGTTGACCTAGTTGCAGAGGTGATGGAAGACTTGCTATAGTTTTCTCTTTTGGACATATGTACTTTTACATGTGATGCCTGTGAAGGCTGGTTTTGTACGCCATTTGGCGATATGCTTACCCATGTATGAGAATGCATGTTTATTGTTTATGACAGTTGAACTTGGAAAATCTTTTATCCAAATGTTATATTTTGATTTCCAACTATAAAACCTATTTTTTTTAAATGGGTGTTCTGGCGGGCTTTCGCGTGATCCTAGTGTTTGGGGCATGACACCACCGTCGCACGCCGACCCACGCCACCGGTCACCTCCAGCGCCGACGCCATCGGCCGTCCACGCCATCGCCGTCGTCGGCAACCCCAATGCTCTAGCCGTCGCCAATCGTCTCTCTCTCGGTTTGTTTTTCCCTCTCTCTCTCTCCCCTATATATATATATATATATATATATCTCCCTCTCTTTTCTATTATGGACCAGACACCACTAGCACCATCAGAGGCCACCGGTGCCTTCAGCACCCTCGAAAACCTACCATACGGCTCGTTTCATCCCATTTTTATACGCAAAAATTTTATTTTATTATTGCGCACTGTTTCTGATATCACCCACTACCACCGCCACTCAATAATTTTGGGTTTAACCTTTTGACAGCCGAATGCCGCTAGTGAACGGTGTCGATCATCAGAAAACTCTTTCGGCGAACTCGAATCGAAAATCTACATTTTGTGATTTTATGTGAAAAAAGTAGTTTTTTTTTTTGCCAACTTTGGACCATGATAGCTGTTATCCCGTGCGTCCGATTCAACTACCGTAAGTTTTGTTAGATTCAGCTCATGACTGCCTACGCGTAGCCACAAACTGTGATTGAAATCGTCGTCCAGATTATCCAAACCCGCGTCCTAAAATTAACTCAAAAAATCGAGTCGAAAGCCGGCACATGCACGCTGGGCGTGCACGGCCACTGTTGGTGGTTCTGTTATGTAAATCAACTTCTGTTAGAGGCTATTTGGTTTAATTAATTTCTTATTATGTTTTATTTTATTTAATCTAAATTTAAAAAAATGGAAAAAAATAAATAAATATAGCAAATATATAGAACTAAAAGGTTTAATGTTATATATATTTTTATGCGAAATAAATTCTAAAGATACTAAGCCTAAATATTTTAAATAAAAATAAATGTTTTCTTATAATTTTAATTTAATAAGCTAAAATTTTTTGTTCGCTAAAATTAATAAAAGAAAATAAATATTTTGTAAAAAATGTATATTTTTATGAAGACAAAATGCAATTACAAAGTTAAAAGAGTTTTTATTTAAAATTTATATTTTTATCTTGGCAAAAATTTTATTAAATAAGATAAATTAGTAAAATTTATAAAAATTAGACTTTTGACATTAAAAGGTTAAATATCTTAAAATAAAGAATTTAAAATAATGATGACAAAATTTTATTAGTTTGATAAAATTAATATTTTATAAGCTAGTCAAATTATTTTGATACAATTAAATATCTTAAGAACAAAAAGTCTTATTTAATATAAAATAGAAATACAAATTTATACCCAAAATATTGAAAGTTAAGTAAAATAAGTATTATAACTTAATTGCTATATATAGCTTAAAAATTAGGGTTACCAAAATACTTTTGAATTAAAAATAATGAATAAATTTTATAGAAAAACTTAACTTTTATTAGAATTGTAAACATTTTTAGCAGTTGAATATTTTGAAGATTTTCAATCATACAGAATAAAAATATGGAATTTTATTAGAGATTCAAATAAAAGAAGAGTTTTGCCTAAATTTCTTTATATATATTTTAGAGTTGATAAAATATTTTAAGTTAAATGTAATAAATTTATAAAGTTAAGAAATAAATTATAGAGATCTTTATAAGTTTAAATTAATATTTAACTTTAATAAGATTGTGCTACGAAAATTAATAATGAGAATTCGTTTTATAAGAATAACTACATTTTAAGTTCTTAAGAAAAATACACAAGAGTACGCCGCAACCTTTGGAAATAAAACTAAAGCATTGTTTCTTTATATATTATTGTCTAGATTTTGATATTTTTGCCACAGTTATTTGGATAAATCATGCTAGATCAGGTGAATCTCTGATATCTGAACTAGTTTTTATTTCGCGTGAATATTTGATATGTTGTATTGTTAAAGAATAAAAATAAATGATGAAAATAAAAATGAATGATGAAAAATAGAAACGAATGAAAATAATGCGTGAAAGAATGATCGGTTAAACGGTGTCCTGAACGCTGGGAGCCATTAAGCGTACCAGCGTGACGAGGTAGTAAAGGTGAAGCCACAACCAGGTGACTATAAAGAATGATCATGTCCACCGTATGAAATGTAGAGTCGGTCCCTATCGAATTTTTCCTAACGGTTTGAAATATATCATTCTAACACTGTGTAATAACTTATAGTTCAGATATCATTGAATTCATACTAGCATTGCTAATGGATGTTGAACAATTTCAAGTAATACTTGAATGCATAGAAGAATCGATAGCAAAAAAAAATAGTTTTAATTTATTCATTATTTTATTTCATGTTCTGTAATTGCTGTATTTCAATTTCTGTATTAAATACTTGGAAATAAGTTTAAATAAGATTGAATGTTATTTCACAGTTAGAAGCTCTGAGGGTTTTGAAATGAATTACTGGGAATGTTAATGGAAATGATTTCTTATAATGAATAAGTTACTTTTGTTTCAAAACTGGAATGACTTGAATGAGTTTCTTTTTAAAAAAAATTCAATTGGCAAAATTCAGAATGAGGAACTAAAAATAAAGGAAAAAAAGAGGCCTTTTGTGGGTTTAGACTCACTGGTCAATCATGGACGCCATATATGAAAATACGTTGTGACAGAAGTGGTATCAAAGCATGACTTTTTTCCAAAAAAACAAAAACCAGAGCAAAGTCTTAAAAAAAGTTCAGAGCTTAGGATACTTCACACTACCTTTATGTGCTTATACAGTTCTCGATGTATCATTAGTTGGGTAGCTTAGTAGTAATCAAAACATATCTTAGGATATGGCCCCATAGATGACATAGACCTTTCGATTCAACCACGTACGCGATTTTATTCATGAGTTTCTTTGTCAAGTTTTGCATTTTCTGTATTCTTAATAATATGGTATTGCGTATAAGTATCCATCTACTTCTTTTGTATGAAGTTGTGACAATTGCAATGTTAGATAATACGAAAACTTAGGCGAACACCCAAATACACTAAATAATTTAGAGATGAACTCAGGTAGTAAGATCCGTTGCCCATAATAAACGACATCTTGTTGAGTCCCAAGAACTTGTAGATACCATAAGAATCCTATAGGAGATTCGAACATGAAGATGAAACTACAATCTATATTAACTAGTTGTCGTCAATATTTTGTAATATCGACCGAGCAATCATCCTTGAATTCCAATCAAGAGAACCCCTGATCACTGTTTCTTCTAATAGGAAGTCTAGGAAGATTAATCGAGTTGAGTTTACCCTTAAGATACGAATATTCATACAACAAATGTTGGATCTTTTACACGAAATACGAGTTATGCGGTGATATTATGAATCTTCACATATAGGCATAGCCCCAACTCATAGTAAAACCATATCACAATACATGTATATAAGCTAATTAAAACAACTTTAGTGAAAGATGAACTATTCAACAACAACTAATACAACTCCACTTTCAAACTTACGTACCCCCACAACCAAAGAAAGAAATGATGACTCACGCCGGAGAATGCAAACCTAACTCGGGTGTGTTATAAGGGAAGAACAGCTGAAGAAAATTTGGGCACCTGTGTGATGGTTGTAGAAAAGTGCATACCGGAGAATGTTAGAAATTGACAAAGGGATGTTGAAACTATGGGGCAGAAGATCATCTTCGAGATTCAAGAAGAAGTCGGAAAGACGACAAGAGACAGAAGCATGAGTCAGAAACCAAAACCACAAGTTTTAGAAAAATACTTATCCTAGTACCTATGTACTCTCTGAACCAGAATGAAGCTGCTGTAGATGATCTATTTACCTATTCTCCACCTATTTAAATAAACTTGTTCATCATGCTCGAATACATTAATTTATTTTCACCCTTGATATTACTAAGATCAAATCCTGTGAGAGCCTGACCCGTTTTAATTTTTGCGATGTTTTGACGCGTTATTATTTGTTTTCGTGATAGCATGTTTATATGTATTTTTATGCATGTTTAGGTTTATAAATGCATGTGGGGTTGGATACCGAGACTGTTAAGCGTTGTGGTTCGAATCTAAAAAAAAGATATTTTCGTGGCTTATAAATATCTAGCCCTACATAGTTTCAAAAGATATTTTTCATCTCTCTAGCTTTTGAAACCCTAAAAAGCTCTGCCTTCTCTTTAACTTGTCAAGGGCCCAGAGCTTGGTTTTCGACGATCTGATAGATGATCCCTACTATCAGCACCGGGGGCTACACGCTCATTCAGATAGAATTTGGTTCTGACGAAGTTCGTTTTTTTACGTGGTTTAAGGCATCGAGTTTTTAACTCATCAAAGTAGGATCCTTGACTCTAATGTCTTAAAAGGGTGCTACGTACAATCATGTGTATTTGTTCCATTTAAAAATGTAAAAAAAATCATTTATGTTTCGAAAAGTCAGGTTTTGGTTCAAAATTATTTTTAGTTGTTTTCAATTGGATGAAATGGGTTTTTGAGGTGTTTCCTTTGGTGTTTCGTAGTAGTTTTGGGCTTGGGTATATCCGAGGGTGTCAAAAACGAATTTGGGATGCTTCGATTTCAGGGTTGAGATGGTTATTCCAGTGGCAAGGGTCGATTTTCGCCGTGGGTCAGTCAACTGAACTGGGTAGTTCAGTCGACTGGGTCAGTAGTAGGGTGATCCAGTCGACTGGAGGTGATGATCAAGTCGACTGACCTAGGTTTGGGCTTTCTGTTACTTTTTCAGTAGCTTTTCAGTCAACTGAATTATGGGGTTCAGTCGACTGAAGTACTATTAGGGGTTGTTTGCTGCTTTAGGTGGTCGTGTTGTGGCCGTATGGGTTTGTTTATGTTTTGTTGTCGTCCTTGGGGGTGACGTGGGTTGGTTAGACGTGATGTTCATACATTGTTGGGTGTGTGATGTGTTTGGGTTTTGATTCTTTTTCTAAAAGGTGGGTTTTGGGAAAATGATAGTGTGGTGATAACATTTGTGAAAATCGTAGTTTGAGGGTTTGGAGTTAGCCTTTGGGGTGGGGTTTCATCTTTGTGTTTGTTGGTCGTTTGGGTAAGCGGGTGACGAGTTTGTGACCTGTTATGGGGCATGTGATGTCGTTATGTGTTGTATGTGGTTTTGTGCATACTAACTCTGGTTTTATTTATGCATGTGTTGCATGAGTTGCATGAGTAGCATAGGTTGCGTGTGTAGCATGTGACGTGGTTTTGAAAGACGTGGTGTGGGTATATGGTTATGTGCATATAAACTTAGGTTTTACTTATGCATGTGTTGCGTGGGTAGCTTGTGTTGTATATGTTAGCTCTGGCTATCAATACATTAGATAGGACTACAGTCCTTCGATGAAAGCCTGAGAAGGTGTATGGCATAGATTCCATGTGAATCATGAAAACCGTTTTGAGGCTTGAAAGAGAGCCAAAAAACTACATGTTGGGTTTCACGTGTTACGTTGTGTGAGTTGCATGTGTTGCGTTGTGTGGGTTGCTGGTGTTGCATTTGAGGCTCATGTGAGTCATGATATAAAATCATTTTTAAACTGTTTTCCTTTGAGACTCGTATGAGTCATGATATAAAACAGTTTTCAAGGCTCATGTGAGACGAAAATGGCATTTTATTTTCCTAGCATGTTTAGCTTTTATTTCTTGTTTGTCTAGTTTCTACTGATATTTGGCTCACGGTGTGGGATTTGAAATATTTTTCAGTTACCAGTCACGTAGGTTGATCTAGAGGAGCCGGAGGGGTAGAAGATTTGTAGTCTTCCTTTTTTGTTTCTTTTCGGACCATGTATATTTATATGTTTTTGGCGTTGAGAGTAAAACCTCAGGTTATGGGTTGTTTTTTTCAACTTGTATGGTTGTTTATGGGCGTTTCTCGTGACCTGAAGTTTGGGGCGTGACAAATCTTAACACCTCTTTAAGGAAATCATTTAAGATACCCTCAGAAGACGATGAAAGCATACCCAAAAAATCAAGCTTAATGAGGACACTGAGATTAGGTTCTCCTTAGAACTATGCCCTGAACACAACCTACTACAAAGATCTCAAGAAACTAAGCTAGGAATCCAAAAAATTTCAATTAAAGAGCTAAGAGTGTCATCTTAGGAAATCTCGGTGTCACAAGAAAGAAAAACAAGATTGTGACTTTATCCACTAACCCTAGTTAAGGACATGCCCGAGATCATCCAAGGAGATCATTGAAGAGTAACGACGACGACAAAGGGCAGGAAAAGTGTATCCCTAGTTTCGGGGATTGTCAAAACATGGAAGAAGTAGTGGTAACCTCTCTCTAACTACTCCTTATGTGTGTGCATAGAAATTGACCCAATTTGATGCAAATTCGTAGATACCGTCCCACTATGAAGATACGTCATCCTAACATGACCGCCTGTGCAATTGGGTCAGAATCTATCTTACGTACGTATCATGGAATGACAAGAGAAACAACTCCGCAGTAAAGTAATGCTACTCGTGAAAGTATGATGGGACAATCATTCTGAAGGACAAGCGACGTGGGCTTAAAGAAACGGACATTAAAAGACAAGTACCTGGCTTTTCGTGTAAGGTATGACACTTTCTAACATAACTCGAGTTAAGTTTGGAGGACCAAATTTCTAAAGGTGGAAAGAATGTAATACCTCATAAAATAAAGAAAATAAAATAATACAATTAATTAAACGAAATAAATAACAATAAAAAATAATAATTTTAATAATACTTTCATTAATTACTGTACATTACAACCGTTATAATAATAATCTCATAATAAATAAAATTTACTAGTTTTACTAAGGTTAATATTTTTATTTACATAGAAGTTAACTAAAATTTGAATTACAATGAATGCAATGAATTTTATAAAAAACTTAAAAGTTTAAATATTTTATTAACAAAAAACTTTAAATTCAAACAAAAAGAAAGTTTAGCCTAGTTTTTGATATAATATAAAAACCTAAGTTAGATAAAATATTTAAAGCTAAAAATAATAAATTCTCTAAAGTAAAACTAATTTTTAGCGAATAAATTAACTATGAGGCTTTGTAAGTTTTAAGTAAAAAAAAAAGGTTATAAATTTTTAAATAAAGTTTAACAAATAAATTAAATAATTAGATTTTTGTAAGTTAAATAAGATGGTATTATGAAAATTTGTATGTCTGATTTTAAATAAGCTTTTTGTCAGTTCTAGACAATCCAAGAGGGAGGTAAATTGGGTCTTAAAAAGATAATAATAATTTTTAAAATTTTTTAAAATTTTTTTAATAGTGCAAACAAATATAGCAAGATAATTAAAAATTAAAACAATACAAATATTAAAGAGGTTAGGGATAGAGAGAATGAATTAGATACCAATGATTTATAGTGGTTCGACTTCTTCCAAACCTACGTCCATTCCTCAAGTCTCCCATTGAGAATTTTCACTATGTAGAATGATTCACGAGCGCATTCCAAGCCTTGCAACCTCAAGACTTCACTTGAGAATATCCACAAGGATACGAATTGTCTTGCCCTAACTTTCGGGCCACCTGAAACACCTATAAAGAACACCGAACCCAATATTTCACTCATAAGATAAGAACATACATGTATTATATATAAATGCCAGTACGCTTACAGTACACGGTTCCAACATGAAAAACATGTAAAACAATACATGGTTCAAAAAGAGATAAAAAGAAGACTACAGGTCTTCCGCCCCAATTGGCTCCTCCAAATCAACCTGCGTGATCGTTTGTACCTAAAAAAAATATTTTCAAATCCCACACCGTGAGCCTAAGCTTAGTAGAAACTTGACAAACATGTAATAAAACCTAAACATGCTGATGCAAAAAGATATGAAAATTTCAACTCACACGAGCCTCAAAAATAGTTTTATATATATAAACATATATACTACAATACTTCACACACAATCGTGGACTCTCACGTGCCCCACATGCAACACATACATACACACACACACACACACACACACACATATATATATATATATATATATATATATATACTCTCACGAGTCTCTACATGTAACATAAGTATATATATCGACTCTCATGAGCCCTACATTCAACATAGGTATATATCGATTCTCACGAGCCCCGAAAATAGTTCTATAATATCCATGATGATTCACACCCAACACATGGATTTTCTCAGGCTTTCACTGAAGGACTATAACCCCATCTAATGCATCTTCTTGGGCTTTCACCGAAGGTCCGCAGCCCTATCTAATGCATCGTCGACCAGAGCAAACATTTGTCCAACCATGAACAACCATATTCTCGGTCTTTCACCGAAGGACCGTAGCCTCATCTAATGCATCGTTGACCAGAGTTAACATATATCGGACCACCATTCATCCCTCATTAACTAGAGTTAACGTATACAACACACACAGCCCATGCAATACACTCAACACATGCAACTTCAGGACCACTTTTTCATCCCTCAGATTTCCACACACACATGCATTGTTAACCAGAGTTTTAATGCATAAAACTAAGTACAAACACTACGTTTTACATTACGATATCACATGCCACACAACCCGACATCCACTACCCTGGGAGACCAACAACCAACAAAACGAAACTCATCCCCGAAGGCTAGTTCCAAACCTCCAAAACCTCAATTTTCACAAACATTTTCACAAAACACTATCTTTTCCAAAGCTCGCCCTTTTTAAAAAAGAACCAAGGACCTGAACACGTCACGCACACAACGATGTATAAACACCACGATTAACAAACCCACATCATCTCCAAAGATGACAACAAAATGACAACAAACCCCTAAGGCCACAACACGACCTCTCTAAACAACAAAATAACCTTAACAAGACATCACTCAATTGGGCACCCCCATCCAGTCGACTAAAGAAGGCCACTAGAATTTTAGAAAAATTTTCTCAAAACACAAGTCAGTTGACTGAATACCCAGATCCAGACTATTGAGCCACGCTACTGACGATACAGTCGACTAGATCACCGAGTCCAGTAGACTGAACAACGGCGAAAATGAAAATCTAGCTACGGGAACAGCTTTTTAACCCCAAAATCGAAACAACCAAACTCTTTTTTGATACCCTCGAATATACACAAGACCAAAACTACTACAAAACACCGAAAGGAACACTCTAAACCCCCTTTTTATCCAACCGAAAGTCACCAAAAACGATTTAGGTGTTTGAGCAGAAGAAAAAAAAATTTGAACCGACGTCGTGGCCGTAAAAATTGGCGTATGCATTTTTCATGAAAACAACGAACTATATTAATCTTAATGACATTATACCTTTATGAAACTTGTCGAAAAACTTCAATAAATTTTGAATACGTTGAAGATGATCTTGTAACCATCTCACGTATTTCCCAGATGCACTACGACGATCTCGGTGTGTGGGCACTGATTCCGATCGAAAACTTTTTCTTCTCTTCGATTTCTTCTCACACTTTTCTCCAAAAAGCAAAAATAATTTGCCAAAAATGGAGAGAGAGAGGGCGGCGGCTTGGATGGGAGAATTAAGGTTAGGGTTTTATTTTTCTCTCCTCCTTATATATATAAGCCTCCCTTTGATATA
>JAULJZ010060068.1:0-35667 GCA_032270985.1 Heliamphora pulchella
GAGCCTGCCCCATCCTCTTCCTCTGAGTGATGCAATGAACGGCCATTCCATTATGGAGGGTTATCCCCTGAAATCAAGAGCCACTCAAACTTTGGTTTCCAGGCTTCAATTGCAATTGAATGGCCAATCCAATTGTAATTGATCCAGCTATTGAAATCTGGATTTTCATGGCCAATGAAATTCACAGATTCCAACAGATCTTGCACGAGAGAAAAAGAAAGCTTTTAAAGTTTCGAAAGAATAGTTGCGATAAGGCAAGCAATAGAAGGAAAGCCACACTAGGGTTTCGGCAAAGGAATGAGGGTTTGAGGCGTCAACGGCGGAGGAAAAGACGATTGGTGGTAGTTACGACTCCGAAGGGTTTGAGGTCGTCATTGCCGTATGGTTTCAGTGAAGGAGAAATGGGGGTTTCATCGAGGAGGAAAGGAAAGGGATGACGAAGACAACACGGTCGATGCGGTTTCGTCGACTAGGGCCTAGGGTTTTGGCGAGAAGGGACAAAGTATGACGAAGTGATAAAAATTTTGTTTTCCCTGTTCACTGCGTATATAACTGAGAAATTTCTCAGTTCAAAATTTTTTGTCAAAATAAAAGATTGATTGATAATTTTTTTCTTTTAAATAAGAATTTTTTCTATTGATTGTGTATTTTACTGAGAACTTGATTGTGAACTTTATTAAAATATTTTTTTTTAAATAATGCTTCGATTGTTATACAAGAAAATTTTGAATTTCTCAATTTTTATTTCTATTGAAAAAGAGAAATTTCTCAATTTAAAGGAAAAAAAATAGGAGTTTCTCGGTTGAAACCATCGTTGAACGCAAAAATTTTCCACTCGTCGCACCACGAATTTGTGTGGCGAGATTGCAGGGATGAGGAAGCAAATGTATCAAAATTGTCTGGATTAAAGAGATTGGACAATAGATTATTGAAATTCGAAGGAACAAGATGATACACGTCGCCGAAAATCCAATCCACTAGAGTTACGATGCAGAAATCAAAAGGGGCTAAGGTTTCAGTGGCTAAAGTTTCGGTAATGAGAGCACGAGATGTTGGCAGCGGAGGGCACGACGACTGGTGAAGGCAGCGGCGACTCTAGAGGTCGTCGACGACTGGCAACGGTGACTGGTGTAGGGTTTTTACAGAGATAGCTAGGGCAGCAGCAATAACTTTGGTGTGGAGTTGTTCCGACTAAGTTTATACTCAAATGGGGTTTAAAGGCATATTAGGTATAGCAACATAAAATAGAACATAATTTTTAAACTAAAAACTGGGATAGGATTAATCCTTCTACAAATATTACATATAGAACTCCTATTTAAAAATTCCTATTAATTATTATGAAAAATTAGATTAATCAAATGTTAGCCCTCTTTAGGTTATATTTTGACTTTTTTGTTTATTTTGCCCTTTTTGATTAAAAAAATGAACTTTTAAATAGAGATTCTACATGTAAAATTTGTAGAAAAATTACTCTCATCCCAAATTTTTTTGAAAAAATCAAATTCTATTTTATATTGCTATACCTAATATGCCCATAAACTCTATTTGAATACAAACTTAGTCGGAGTAACTTTACACCAACATTAATATCTGCCGCCCTCGCCATCTCTATGAAAAACCTACACCTCCGTCATCATCAGTCGTTGGCGACATTCAGAGTTGTTGTCGCCAGTTGCTGATGACCTCTAGAGTCGCTACCACTAGTCGTCGTCACCTCTGCCGCCAACACCTTGTGCCATGATCATCACCAAAGCTCTAAACGTTGAAACCCTAGCCTCTTTTCTCTCTCTTTTGATCTTTGCATTCTCCTTCTCGCCGAAACGCTAGGCCCTCACAAAAACACTAGCCGCACCTTTTGCAGCGCTGACCATCAACAACCTCACATCTACTGCTGACTGTCGACCACCAATCCTCTACCGTTGACCTCTCCTTTTACATCACCAACCGTCGATGAGTTCGATCGTCGATTGTCAATTGTGAGAACTTCAGTCAACACTGATAGTTTAAGTTTTAAATTGATAAATTCGTCAATTTCGAAAAATACAATCGAGAGATTCTTATTTTATTTTTTAAATTGAAAAATTTTTCTGTTTCAATATAAATAAATAAAAAATGAGAAATTGAGAAATTTCTCGTGTAACAATCAAAACCTCATTTTTTTAAAAAAAACATATTTTAATAAAAATCATAATTAAGTTATCAATAAAATACACAATTAATAGAGAAAATTCTCAGTTAAAATAAAATTCTCAATTATTTTCTTATTTTAACAAAAAAAAATTATATTGAAAAATTTCTCAATTAAATGAGGAGTGAACAGAGAAATTTTTTATTTAAATTTCTAATCCAACGACGATGATCGAACTAGGTGATGATCCACAGTGATGGTGTTGACAGTGACGATGATAGTCAATTGATACTGTGATGGTCAACAGTAATAGTGTTGACAATAACGATGATGGTCGTCGGTGATGACAAAAACTGCGACAAGTGACAGCAAGTAATAATGATGGTGACAAAAGTTGCGGTAAGAGGCAGTGAGTGACGGTGATGATCAGCGGCAATGGTCGAGATAATAGTCAACGGTGAGTGGCGGCTAGAGTTTTTGGAATAAGGGAACTGTGGTTAGAGTTTTTGCAATGAAAGGTATATTTGATATATTTTAGAATGACTTTAAAAATTAGGATCAGAGCTTATAAAAAAAAATTTAATAGTGGGATTAAATATTTTAGAATTTTTTCAAAAATGACTAATAATTAATTAACCCTAAAAAATTTATTTTTCTGAAACATTTAAATAAGATGAATTAAAAAAGTTAAAAATTTAATAAATAATATAAAATTTGACTTATTAGCTTATTTATCTTATTTGTTTTGAGCTTTATATATTTTAATCAAAAGATTTTTTTAGCTCACCTCAAATAGAGGAGTCGGTGAAAATATAAAATTTTATAAAATTTGCAAATGATGAAAGAAAATAATTTTTTTATTAAACACTAAAAACAAACGAGAGTAAACAAAATAAAATAAGCAATTGTTCCAAATGAGGCAATCATTACGCTCCTATTTGGTAACATTTATGTTTTTATTTTTAAAAGTTTTTTTATAAATCCTAAATAAAAATATATTTGATAATTATTTTTGTTTTTAAAAAATTATAAATAATTTTCAAATTCTACTAAATTAATGTAAACAGAAAAAATATATTTTTACTTATTTTGTAAATAATTTTTTATTTTATCTTTTTTCTTCTACCACATCCGACCACTACTTTCAGTTATCAACTAAGCCACCACTCCTACCACCGCCTCCGACTACTACACCCGACCATCCCCTTCAACCACCCCATCCGATCATCACCTCCAAACACTACCTCCAATCACCTCCTCCGGCCACCATCTTCGACCACTACGGCTATCTTCTCCAAATACCACCTCCAACCACCACTTTCAACCACCATTACTACTTTTTGCTCTCATTCCTGGTTAACACCTCTAGTTATCACTTCTGACCACCACCATTTAACTATCACCTCGTACCACTTGCTTCGACCACCACATCCTGTTATGCCCTCTAACTACCATATACAGTCACCGTCTCTGACCACTATCGCTACTTCTTACTTTAATCACCGGTTAACATATCTAATCACCACCTCCAAGTACTACATTTGGTCATCACCTCCAAGCACAATCTCTGTTACCATCTTCGACCACTAAATTTATCCGCTACTTCCAACTAAACTTTTCAAACATTTAGTTGTGTGCCAAATATGTTTGTATTTTTTTTTCTATAAAAATAAAATATATATATATTTTTTGTTTATTATAAACAAAAAAATAAAAAATTATAGACGTTCCAAACGGGGTCTAATTGACTAAGTAAAATTGCATTTGTTCTAGATATTTAAAATAATGGAAGAATTTTATAAAATTCTAATAAAATTATAAAATAAACTACTTCCCAATCATTAAAGTAAGAGCCTCTTCTAAGGTAACATTTTTTGTGTGGGTTGTTAGCATAGGATGATTCTGAGTTCTGACCATAATATAATTAGAAGGGGTCGTATGCTAACTAATAGGTTTTGGATTAACTTATTTTTTTCATTTTTAGTATAAAAAAATTAGCATTAGCTCAAAAAAATTAAAATTAAAATTAAAATTAAAATTAAAATAATTAATTAAAATATAAAAATAAGTTGGATAAGATGAAAAAAGTCAACTTGACATGCTTTTTTTGTTTTATTTTTATTCTTTTTGCGTTTAGTAAAAAAAATTAACTTTAACCTAAACAAGCATACCCTTTCAATTCAAAAAAATAAGAAATTTGAACCCAAAAATAAAATAAAAAATGCAAAAAATGCAAAAACAAGCTAAAGAAAAGAGCCTAAAAGCCTTTTTAAGACTAAACATATGGTTTAATGCTAAAGAAAATGAAAAGGTACTTGTAATTAATCTAACATAGTTAAGACTTGAGATTTGAGAATTTGCTCTTTCTAAGATCTCAAGTTTGAATTTTTTTAAATTTTATCAATTTTTTTAGAATTAGTTCATACTATCTTTAGTTGGTGAACGATGAGATTAGTGGCATGAGATGTAGAGTGGCATGGGCTGGGCCGGATTTGATCTGGGCCTGCATGATCCAATGAGATGTTAACCTTGACTAAAAAGTGTAGAAAGGCCCAGCCTCGTCCGGCTAAGAAGAAATTAATTTAAAGAATTAATGCAAGTACATTTAAGGAGCTAAATGATTCGGTGTGGTCGGTTTTTTAATAAATTGGTTCTTTTACTTGTACATTTTACTAGCAATTACATGTGCCTAAAGATACTTTAAATATAATTTATTTATAAAATCAATTATAAATATTGAACAATGTTTTAATATTAAAGGTAATAATGTAGTAGAAAATTTTTAATAATTTCACCATAAACTCTTAATATCACTAGAAAAAGTTGAATGTAAAGTAAAGTGAAAAAAAAAATTAAAATTTAAACGGAAAGAGAAATTGATGACAAATGAATAAGACAAATATCAATATCAACTATTTCATATGTGTGCAAATGATTTATGCATATATTGTTTATTAAATCTGTGCAGATTATTTGTGCTTATATCATTTGTGTAATAAATTTATTACCGAATTAATAATTTTAATTTATTATTTTTTCCACATTGAAATGACGAAATCTACCAATGTTATCATTAAATCGAACCAAATTATCACAATAAAACCCAATACAATTTAATTGATTTAGACCTATCATAGTTGAGGCAAGTAATTGTACCAATGTAACCTACCTAATACTTAAGTATTAAACTTTTAAGTAATTAACAATAACTGAAATCACAATAATTAAACAAAATAGCAAAAAAGTTCAAACTATTTAAAACTTTTAAATCTTTAACAAAATAAATATATGTTGTGGTTGTCTAAAATGTAAACCATTAAACTTAAAATAACTTAAGTCAAAACTGAACAAAAAAATAAAAACTTCTTAAATGACAAGTGGTTGTATCCATCACAAAATTTCCAATGACAAGTGGTTGTATCCATCACAAAATTTCCAATGACAGCACAACTTTATTGTAGATCCTAAACAAGATAGCACCATCACAACACTGGTCAATTTGGATTTATTTTAATTTAATATTTCTTAAACTACTTTCAAATTGAAAACCAATTTTTTTTTTCTTAAACCAAATCGATTCATATTGGGGGTGTTTGGCCTAACTGTTTGTTATTAATATTAGCTATAATTTATAATTTTTTTCCAAATCCTTGTAACTTCTGCTAAAAGCTTTAACTATTTTTTCTTTTATTTCAATTATAAGTTATAATATTTACAAAATACTCACAACTTGTACTACAACCTATAAATTACTAGTTTCAACAATTTCAAACACCCTTATTAAAAAAACACCAATACGGATCGATTTAGTTCGGTTTGGTCAGTTTATTCGATTTAGGCAATTTTCTTTACATTTGGAACAGTAATAAACTAAAGCATATTTGATTGATCAAATTAAATGTAAAATTATATTACATACTTTCTGACATTGTGTGTGTGTATATTGTGTATATATATTTGGTTTGAATGCAACACAAGGTGAATAATTTTATAAAATATGAAATATACAATACTGAAAAGAACGTGGTATTAATAATTTTAAATTTTAAGCAAACGTGGCTTTTAACAATTTTGAATTCTTTAGCGCATGCAACATGCATCATCATATCTTTTTACTTGGTTTTATTTTGAATTTTACACTTCAAAATAATTGTTTTTCAATTCAATTTCAATTAAAGAGGACTAAAAAACCTCTCCACCAAATACTTTGAACACTTTTTGAGTTAAATGTATACTTCAATAAAACATGCAAGCTTTGGAATCAAAGCTATTATTCAATATCAATTCACTTCAACCAACAGAGAAGACAAATCACCGTGGCAGAAATTTTATTGATAACATGAATGTCATAAAAATGGTGGGTGTGGGTGTGGGTGTGGGTGTGGGTGTGGTGGGTCAATCTGAAAACAAAATTTAATCAACCTAAAATACCATCACAGAACAAGATGTCAAGATTAGGGCAAAAAGAGAAAGAAACCTTCAATGTTAGGAGTCTCTGCTAAGCTAAAAGCTAAGCTGGTTCCTCCAACTCACTGGTCAGTTTCTCCTCAAATTCAAAGGAGCGGCTTGGCACGAGTGGTAGAATCTTCCTTCGATTCTATATGGATCATGAACACATAACCGAGCACCCATAGTAGAATGTAGAGGAAGGGGACCCAAGATAGACATGCCAGAAGACTCAAGATGCTTCCGACATATTGAGGGTCTCTTATTACCCCGAAGGGAAATTCCGTCACCCATGGGATCTTCTTTCCAAAGCGAACACCATAGTAAGTACCCGATTCCCCAAGCAACTGATAGACCCTGTAATTTGATGTCTCAGTACCAAATTCTAATACAGAAATTAAAGATCAAATGCAATATTTGGAGTGTTTGACAAAGCTACTGCTAGCAGTTTTTAGTTTCCTGCTACTAATTTTAACTATAAATTACGAGTTTTTTCAAACACCCACAACTTCTACTATAACTTATAATTACTTTTTCTTCTATTTTAGCTACAAGTTACAATATCTACCAAATACTCACAACTTCTATTACAAACTACAATTTATAAACTATGAGTTTTAGTAATACCAAACACTACCATTAAGCAAAATATTATCCCATGAAAAGCACAAAAAAATTGCACTATGTTTAGGCATATATAGCACTCGTTTGGCAAACTGGCTTAAAGCTGGTTTTTTGAGCTTTTTGGCTTAAAGCCAAAAAAGTCAAAAAGTCAAAAAGTCTCGTTTTTCAATCTCCAACTTTTATCCTATTGGCTTGTTGACTTTTTTTATAACAATTTCTAATTTTACCTTTTTACATATAAAATTAAACAAATTCAAATCCAACAACCATATCCCAATTCAGTTAATTCCCTAGGTGGCTTATTTAGCTTTTTTTTTTGGAATTTTTAGTGACTGTTTTGCCAACCAAACGAACTTTTGATTTTTTGGCTTAAAGTGGCTTAAAACTAAAAAACCGGCTTAAAGTCAAGTTACCAAATGAACACACAATAACAGTTTCAAGGGATGCTTTAAAATAATAAGTTATGATGGTCGTGTGTTAAGCATATGAAATTTTGTGCTTGTGAGAACAGATTCAGAGGTGCCCCAAATGACAAATCTATAAGGGTATATTTGGGGTTTAGATGAGAAGGGATTGGATTATAAAAGAAAGTATATGAGGCCATATATCTAGTTTTATACGACTTCAGAGTGAAATTTTTATTTTGTATTTGTACCAATGTTGTCACGCCCCAAACACCAAGGTCGCGCGAAAGCTTACCAAAATACCGTTTTAAGAAAATAAGGCTTGCAGTTAAAAAATCATCAACTCAAAACATATAACATTTGGATAAAAAATCTCCAAAGTTCAGCTCTCATAAATAGTAAACATGTAATCCCATACATGAATAAGTATATCGCCTCAAGGTGTACAAAACTCGCCTTCAGAAGCAGGCAACGCATGCAAAATTACATGTCTCAAAAACAGGAAGTCTTCCGCCACCACAGGTATCTATGTTAACTCCACATGTTCACCTGAAAATGATTTTACAGTAAAATCCCACACCGTGAGCCAAAACCCAACAGAAACAAACTATATAAAGCTGTAAAGCAGGTTCTGCAACCATAAGCATAAAAACTCAACCACATGAGCCAAAAAGGTTTTTCTCTTAAAAATCACAAGTTTTTCATCCTTGAAATTATGCATATCTTCTTCACAGATATCATGCCACAGTAAAGGGAAAGCAGTAATAAAACAGTATGCTCCACTCGGGTCACACAACCGAGGAGTAAGAGATAAAAAAAAAATAAAATCCTATGTACCGACTCTGCCACACAAGCAAAGGTAACAACTATAAACTCTTATCCATTACCCTAGTCCTGAACCACTGAAGGCCTGCTAGGTAATGGCAAGTTCTATACTGAGTCACAACAACGACACCATTCACGGAGGCAAACGACACCATTCACAGAGGCAACCGACTCTTTACGGGTTTCCACGACCGATGGAAAAGCATCCAAACCACGTTTACAGGGATTAACCCGAGGGACCGTAGCGAACCTACTCTGCACACGTTTTTTGACTTCCACCAAAGAGCAATAGAAGCCCAACTCATCATACCCACTGTCACGGTACATCTATGGAAAACATTTCAAAACCCAAAAACAGTTATACAACACATGTATAAAAAGAGATCCAATCCATCACTATGGAGATCAACATGCATGTAAAAAAAAACACACACACACTCTCATCAAACGTTTTCGAAGTTGAGACTCAACCCCAAGGGTTTAGTTCCAAACCTCCAAAGAAAACATATTTTTCAAGTTTTCGTAAAAACTCTTTTTTGCAAACCATCCTTCTTCCCAAAAGAACCACCAAACCACCAAAGCAAACACCAATCGCCCACACAGGACCCCAGTCGACTGGACCCAAGTCCCCAGTCGACTGAAAACTCTCGGGAAAAGAAGAAAAGCAAAACAGAATCTTTTCAGTCGACTAACCTCTCAGGTTCAGTCGACTGACCTTCCCAAAAGATGATCTAGTCGACTGATCATCGAGATCCAATTGACTGACCTTGCCCAAAAAATGTTTTTAAGCTACGGTTTTGGTCTCCAAACCTCAAATCAAACCTTCAAACATCCATCCAACACCCTTGGACATCCGCACGTCCAAACCCAACACCAAAGCCTCGAAAAAAAACTCTCGAAACACACCTCCATCCACTGAAAACGATGAAAAACGGTTTTAAACGAAAAACCCGATTTAAACATAAATCACCTTTTATGCATTTTTAAACGGTAAAGATGCATAAGATTACACGTAACACTTTTTAACAACTATACAGTCTAGGATCCTACCTCGGTGAGTCAAAAACTCGACATCTCAATCCACGTGCAAAATATAGCTTCGCCGGAATGAAATTCCGTTCGGATGAAAGCGTAGACCACCGTGCCAACAACAAGGATCGGCAGTTAGATCGCCAAAAACCAAGCCCCGAGCCCCCGAGAAGTTAGAGAGAAGGTAGAGAAAAAAATGAGAAAACTTAATCAAGAAATTTTGAAAATATCTAACGCTAGATATTTATAGGCCTCCAAAATATCTTTTTTTTTTAATTTTAAAATTCGCACCGCAACTCCCAATAGCCCCGGGAACCAAACGTATATATAACTCAAAATTGAAACGGAACAGGGTCTCACAACTCTCCCCCCTTAAGGAATTTCGCCCCTGAAATTCACTACAAGGTCACGAGGTAAACAACTCCGGGTATCTAGCACAAACCCCAGACTCAAGCTCCCACGTCGCTTCTTCAACCCCGTGATGAATCCATAGGACCTTAACATAGGCGATTGTTCTTCCTCTCAATACCTGCTCCTTCGTATCAAGAATCTTCACTGGATGCTCCTCATAAGTGACATCTTCATCAACCTGCAGCTCGGTCCAATCTAACACATGTGAAGGATCAGGCTCATACTTCTGAAGCATAGAAATGTGGAACATATTATGCACAGATGCCAACTGAGGTGGCAAAGCCAAACGATATGCAACCTCCCCAACCTGTCAAGAATCTCGAAAGGTCCAATGAAACGCGGTGATAGCTTCCCGCTACGACCAAACCTCATCAAGCCTCTACGTGGCGAGACCTTCAGGAACACGTGATCTCCCACAACAAACTCCAAAGGTCGTCTCCTCTGATCTGCATAACTCTTATGGCGGCTCTGAGCTGTGACCAGACGCTAACGAATCACGGCAATCTTCTCTATTGTCTCCCATACCATGTCGAGTCCCAAGACTGTGATTTTCCCCACGTCTGTCCAACACACTGGTGACCTACACGGTCTACCATACAAAGCTTCATACGGTGCCATCCCAATACTGGCCTGATAACTGTTGTTGTATACAAACTCTGCCAACGATAGGTGATCTTGCCAAGAACCCCTGAAATCAAGTGCACATGCCCTCAACATATCCTTTAGGATTTGTATGGTCCTCTCTGACTGACCATCCATCTTGGGGTGAAAAGCAGTACTAAACGTCAAACTCGTCCCCAAAGCCTCCTGAAGACTCTGCCAGAAGCGCGGGTCTCGATCAAAAACAATAGACACTGGCACTCCATGCAACCGGACTATCTCTCTTACATACAATCCACTCAGTCTATCCACTGAATCCATCACGCGGATGGGGAGAAAGTGTGCAGACTTCGTCAACCTATCAACCACAACCCATACGGTGTCGTGTCTTCTAGGTGATTGAGGAAGTCCCGACACAAAGTCCATCGTGACGTTCTCCCACTTCCACTCTAATAGCGGCAACGGCTGTAACAATCCTGTCGGTCTCTAGTATTCCGCATTTACCTTCTGACAAGTAAAACACCGAGAAACGAACTGGATCACATTTTTCTTCATTCCCGTCCAATAAAACTGACGACGTAGGTCGTGATACATTTTCGTGCCTCCAGGATGCACTGCAAGGCGAGAATGATGACACTCATGTAGTATATCAACGCAACATGCCTCTAGCACAAACAATCTCCCAACCAACCGCTAACTCTTATCTGAACCTACAACCCATCCCGCTAGGTCCTCTCCATTAGCAACTCAATCTCGTATTATCTGAGCCTCTTGATCCATCTGTTGGACCTCTAACACACGTACAATCAACGCAGGTCGTGAAACAATCGAAAACAAGGTAGCACCCGTCGCTGTCTCCCCAAGATACAGATCAAACTTCCCAATCTCTCCAAGCATGTCCCACTCGTTTATAGCTACAGAAGCTAACGACCTGTGAGATCTCCTACTGAGATCGTCAGCCACAACGTTGGCTTTCCCTGGATGGTACTGCAAGTCAAAATCATAATCTTCCAACAAACATCCATCCAACACCCTCGGATATCCGCACGCCCAAACCTAACACCAAAATCTCGAAAGAAAACTCTCGAAACACACCTCCATCCACCGAAAACGATGAAAAATAATTTTAAACGAAAAATCCAATTTAAACATAAATCACCTTTCATGCATTTTTAAACTGTAAAGATGCATAAAATTACACGTAACACCCTTTAACAACCATACAGTAAAGGATCCTACCTCGGTGAGTTAAAAACTCGACGTCTCGATCCACATGCAAAATCGAGTTTCGCCGAAATGAAATTCCATTAGGATGAAAGCGTAGACCACCGTGCCAATAACAAGGATCGGCAGTTGGATCGCTAAAAACCAAGCCCCGGGCCCCCGAGAAGTTAGAGAGAAGTTAGAGAAAAAAAGAAGGAAACTTAGTCAAGAAATTTTGAAAATATCTAACGCCAAATATTTATAGGCCTCCAAAATATCTTTTTTTTAAAAAAATTTTGAAATTTGCACCGCAACTCCCAACAGTCCCGGGAACCAAACATATATATAACTCAAAATTGAAACGGAACAGGATCTCACAAATGTTGCTTATAAAATGAATGAGGTGACATTGATGTGGACACCCACATCAATTTTATGGTCATGCATAAAACTCGTACCAAGTTAAAGATGGTATAAGAAAAATTATCCATCGTATAAGACTCTTAATGTACGTAAATAACATCAAAATCCTTTCAGCCAAAAGAATACTATTCTATAAATTTGGATAAGAATAGGGCTAATTTGAAATTTCATTTCTTATTCATTGTTACATTTGCCACTCCAAATGGTATATCAGATTGAATGAAGCTGTTGAATGAGTTCACCTCAAATGTTGGATATGATAGGATATCTTTCTTAACCCTAATATATATCTTCTACTTACATAGAAGGAATCCCATCACCATGCCCAAAGTAAAAGTCCCTCTTCAGTGTTCACTGCTGATATTGACATGTAGCGCCGCCTCCTTCAATGTTCCTACTCCAGAAATCTACAACCCCCCACCCCTTTCCAAAAAAAAATACTCCCCACAAAAGAGAACGGACGAATGAGAAGGGGAAAGGGAAGAACAGAAAAGGTTCCAAATCATTTTTGCAGATACTCAATGGCAACTATTCCTACTCTGAAGGTATCCCTGTGGGTCTAAGCCTTACAATCCCAAAAAGGATTGGATGTCTGATCATCCCACAAAGAAATTTGTCTACTTACATGTTCCTTTCTTTTTCTCTTCTCAATCAGAGCTTATTTATATAATATAGTCTTAAAATGAGGGCAGTTTGAAATCAATACTTTATTGGCTCCTCTAACTGCAGCAACGGAAAGCTGGTTAAGTGTTCTTCCTGTCTGCTTCTCATTTGTCCCCTTCACCTTCCTCCCTTCACGCCCATATATTCTACTTGTCTTCTCTTCATTACTTCTGGCTGGACCACTGGATGGCAACCATTGTATATTATTAGATCTTCGAATCCCAAAGCCCATTAGACTCCAATCTTAACATAAAGATTGTAAACCTATACCATTGCATATTTTCCTCTCACCTTCTTCTGCATTGCCTTCCACCATGGGTCTATAAACAACTAAGAGGGAAACAGTCATAGCCTCGTAGGTTTGGAAATGCAGATAAACCAATGTGTTGGACTCGGTGACATCAAGAAAAGATGATACGGATGCAGTTGTCATCCTTGAAACCATGTTCTAGCATATGCAGAAACATTTTTTCTCCGAGTCCAAAAAGGCTATAATAAGGGTTCCCTTTTTCTTCCTTTTTCCACTCTTTGTAGGTATTTTCTTTTGCTCCGTGAACCTCCCTCCCAAAACAGTTAAATCCATAGCCAGCATTTGCTTCATTAAGAGCATTTGAGAGCGAAAAAGAGTAGCGACTTATGACTAAGTCCTCAAGTTCTTGTATCTAACAAGAAAGTTCGACTATTCCAAGAGAGTGCAAAACTTATGGAACCCTTTTCTTGGATCTGCCCAAGTCTTCCTCCAAAATGTCCCTCAGGGATTTTACAACAAACAATACTTGCTCTTTCCTCCAAACTCATCTACTAACCAATAGGGCCATAAGAATTTAACAAAATGTTGTCAATATCATTATAGTTTACCCATTGAATGAACGTATGGACTGTACGGAACAATCGCAATGTTCCCTTCCAAGCTTATCACAGAAAACAAAAAAGACCTATGCAAAAAGACACTGACATCTTAGATACCAAATTCTCTGGCAAAGTTTACACAACTCTATTGGCCAAGAAACTACCACCAGAACTGTTTCAAGCATATTTTTGATCCGCATGAGCATTTTTTAAGAATTTTAGCACTTTTTATGTCATGCAAGTACAGTTTTTTTACATCATTCTTAGAACCAAGAGCGAACAGTTAAGGTAATCGCAGCTCTTTTGTGACAAATAAAATTGAGGACTATTAAGCAGGGGCAAATTCTCCTCATGTTGTGCTCCTACTTTTAACACCTATACAAGTGTCATAGAAAAAAGATGAAAAGAAACATTACACATACAGTTTAGAAACATTACATAGATAGTATAGAACCAATGTAGTATACAAGCTGTGCACACAATCGAATTGACATCTGTTCTAAAACTACAAGCCTACTATTGGTTTTGTCTAAAGAAAGGACGATGGTAGGAAATTTCTATTTCATTAGCAATAGTACTACAAACCCAAAAACAAAGACAAAAATTTACCCCGAATTCAAAATGAATAATCAAGAATTGAAGATTCATTTGGAGTGGTCACAGTACAAACAGTTGAATCTGAACCATTCAGTTTTGTGCTTGTTTTCATAGTAAGTAGCATTTTAGCATGAAACTTAAAACTCTATCTATAGGGTATACTTGAACTAAAGGAGTGAAGTACTGATGTTTGATGGGATAAACTGCATATAACTTCAGTTTCCATAAGCAACTGAATAATACCATTTGGAAATTTTGTGAGTCCAGAAACAAATTGAAAGGTCTTGGAGGCTGTTTACCAAATCCAATCAGTCCAAAAATATGC
Organism: Heliamphora pulchella; assembly: GCA_032270985.1. Lineage (NCBI taxonomy): Eukaryota > Viridiplantae > Streptophyta > Magnoliopsida > Ericales > Sarraceniaceae > Heliamphora > Heliamphora pulchella. The sequence continues at coordinate 14,531 of JAULJZ010060068.1, forward strand.
GTGTACATGATAATCAAAAGAACATGCTAAATTCTCAACCCAACTGAAGAATTCTAGTGCTATTAAAATCAAATATACATCTATCTATCAACACTATTATTAAATGGGATCACTCTCTTTTGGTATGAACCCAAAATTGAAGCGTACTCACTCGTTTGATTCCAAAAATATCCAACAACAAATAACATTGTTACAAATTTTCAAATGTTAACCCCCTTTGATTTAAAAAAAAAAATACCCAACAAAAAATAAAATTTTTACAAATCTTTAAATGTTAATCCCCTTCACCACATGGGCAAATGGCGAGGTGGAGGGGGATTCACATTACTCACTTTTCCTATTTGTTTCTCCTTTAAGATCAACAATCCTGAATATAGTTTGCAATTTCTCCATATATCAAATTAGATATGAAAACATTTTCGGACTTATATATCATTTCAAATTGAGTTGCTGAGTAATCCCAGATTCCATATGCACAATAACTAAAGATAAATACCCAAAACGCCACATGATGAGAATGATTAAACGCACAAAACTTCCAAATTCATCGCAAGCTACTTGTGTCTGGTGCGGAAAAATTCGCACTAAAGTCACAGATAGAAAAAAATATTCCTCTGGAAAACAATCGAAAATCTCCACACGTTCGGAACTGCATTTCAAGATTGGACGAAGCCGATACAGTTGGATAAAAAAAGGGTAAGAAATTAATTTGGGTTTTAGGTTACATACCTGAAATTGAGGAACTGACCGAAGAGGAAGAAGGGCCAGAAGTAGAGAGGTGGGGGCCAAGAGAGAGAGGAGACGGAGAAGAGAGAGAGGAACTGAACGAGCTTGAAGAAGTGAGAGACTCGAGACATCAATTTTGAGGGGTCTCGGCCTTCGCCGCACAGATTCACCCATGTCTGAGGGTACGTCCATAGCCAGAAGTAGAACGGGAAAGGGGATAGTACCCCAATGCATGCCAGTATCACCATTCTCTCCCTTTCTCGCTGGAACAGACCATTTGGAAGAAAAGATTACTTTTTAAGTGATAAAAGAAGAAAGAGGGAGAGAAATAATTGTAGTATTTCTTTGTTGATAAGTAGAAGAGAAAAAATGTTATTTTTTATTTTGTAGATGAATTTTAGTAGTGATCTAAATATCACTTTATATTTAAAGATTAGTCTTATCTAATTTTTTTAATAAAATTAGTTTTAAAACATTAATATTTATTTAAAATACCTTTAAATTATATTTTTAGAAGATTTTAAGCTTGACCAAATTCTTTCTAAATAGGAATCAAAAATCTCACACAAAAACCTTCTAAAAGGAATAAAAAAATATCGTCTAAAATTCATTTTCAAAAAATCCACAAAGAACCCTAACTCTAAACCCTTATATTACTTTTATACAATATAGCAAAAAATCAATAATAAGCATGTATTCAAAATTATTTCACAACTGAGAAATTATATATTTTTCCTCCAAAATTTACAGATAAATTATTATACGATTTTCTCGTTTAAAAATGCCTTGATTTTTTCTATGTTTTAATTGATCTATTTATCAGTTACAGATAAATTAGTATTATGTATCAAATTGATATATTTATCAGTTATATATGTACGTCAGTATTGTAATAATTGTGTTACAGAGTAATTACTGATACATTTATTAATTATATCTATACTGTGACATCTTAACAATTGTGTGCAAGGTAATAACTAATAAATATATCAGTAATACTTTTTTCCTGATGTATCATTAATAAATTTATCCATTTCATCCTCATCGATTGATCTTTTTCTGATGTCTCAGCTACGACGAGTATCCATTAAATCGGTATTTGTAAAAGACGCAGTCGAAAAACAACGAAAGATCCGTAGGCACCGACGAGGGAGAGGAAGACGATGATGCGCCAATAAAGACAACAAGGGGGCGATGAAAATAACGATGCGCTAATGAAGATGACAATGTATCGACGAAGATGACAGGGAGGGCTACTTGTTTCAGTAGGCGCCAACGAATTCGGCGAGGGAGATGAGGAGGACAGCGATGCCAATGAAGACGACAGGCCATCAAATCCAGAGAAAGCATTTGTTGTCGAACTTAGAGGCGAGTTAAATGCCGGAGGCGACGATTATGATGATAGAGGTCAATCACACTTCTGTCAATAATTAGATATTATACTAAATTTAAATTTCAAATATGATAAAAATAAAAGTCCAATCTTTCAAATATGATATAAAAAAAAGTCAATAATTAGATATTATGCTAATTTCAAAATTCAAATATGATGGAAATGAAAGTTTAATTTTTTAAATAGGGATAAATCAGTCATAAAACCTTATTCTGATTTATGATATGACTAAAATTAGTAAAATAAATATAGTAGGACTAAAACTCTTATGAGGTCTAAAAAAAGGTGTAATCCTTAATTTTTTCTATTTTATTTTGTTAGTTTAATAAAAGAAAAAAAGAAAAAAAATATCATACATAAGTTTACTAAATCAAATCTATTTTAAAATAATAGTATTTAATGTATTTATTTTTGAAGAGCTAATAATGTTATTATAAAATAAAAAGCCTTTAAGTGGGTTTTTTCTCTTTAAGTCTCTCTATTTTTAGAGAGATTCCAAAAATAATTTTAAAAGATAACCAAATTTCCTATCTCTTTTCATTTCTTAATATTTCTTTGCTTTTGAGTTATCTAAACGGTTAAATACATACAATTTTTTTTTTCTCTAAACTATTCATGTTTTGTTTATTTCGTCCGTTAACTACGAATTAAGCTTATTTAATCGTTAAACAAACTAATTTGAACATGATTTATCTAATAATTGGTATGTACCCATCCCGCCAAAACAGTTGTGAATTTACTTTGTTAACCTCCTAAACCCAAATTGAACGGCTCTTTAACCTTTCTACGCCATTTTTCTAACTTTATAAAAATATAAGAGTTTTTAAACTTAATTCTTAACTTACATGAAAGTGTTTTTAATGAACACATTTTTTTTTCTTCACAAAACATGTTTAAGAAAATAGAATTCCTTTTAAAGTGTCTGGATATAAAATATTAACTTAAAGTTATAATCTTACACTAAAAACATTTTTAGAAAAAATTGTTTCAATGGTTTTTATGGAAAACGTTGTTACTAATAACATTTTGTGGATTTATAATTAAAACATTGCTAGTAAATGATTTTTCAATTTAGATTCTTTATGTTAAATATAAAGCGGGTATTATAAGATTGGTTTTATTTTTAACAAGTAAAACATGTTTAACAAAAATGTATTTTTCATTTGAAAAGGCGTGGTTAGTAACCACTTTTTTAACATTATAGAATTTCAAACCCTTCTTCATCTTCTCCTCACTAACTCAAAATTAGTCTTTTCTCTCCAAGCGATCTCCTTTGCGACACGAAGAGCTCTCTCTATCTATTTCTCTCTCTAGTTGTCTCTCTCTCCTTCTCAGCTCTCATATGCCATTAAGGTATGTTCTACTATTTTAGGTTATTAATTTTTGTCAATGCATGTTACAAAAATAGTAAAATCTACAAAATGGCCTTTCTATGGTTTTTTTTTTGTTTGGTTTCTTGGTTTCCAATAGAGAGGGTGAGGGGAAGGGTTATAGTGAGGGTTTCATCTACCGGTTGTGTGAGGGTGAGAGTTTTGGGCAGAGGGATAGGGTTGAGGGTTTTGGCCGAGGGGAAGGGTTGAGGGTTTGTGGATATGGGTAGCTAGGGCTTGCAGTTCTGTCCCTCCATTTTGTTTGCTTTCTTCGCGGTTTGAGTGCTTTTTTCAATTTTCTTGACAATTGAAGAAGTGAAGAATCTCGAATCGAGCATCGTGTTAACATACCGTTTGTTTTTACAAGTTTTTTATTCAATATTGCCGTGTTCGTATTGGTTTTCAAGCCATCCGGTGGCTTATTTAAAGTTTTGACCTCTACAGCTTTTTTACGATTTTTTAAGTTTTAAATTTTGTAAATTTCTTTTTAATTCTCGAACCGAACATCGTATTGATGTGTCGTTAATGTCTCATGTTTCTTTCGTCTAGATTCACGTGTTCGTATTGGTTTGCAAGCCATCTGATGGTTTATTTACAATTTTGACCCTCTACAGCTTTTTACGATTTTTTAAGTTTTAAGTTTTGCAATTCTTTTTTTAAATTTTCAAACCTGGTGTTGTATTGCCGTGCTGTTTATTTTCACAAGTTTCTCTAGTCTAGATTGACGTATTTGTATTGGTTTTCGAGCCACACATGGATGATCAAGTTTTTGGCAAAGCACATGCCACATTCGCAAAAGAAGTACTGAAATAAGAAGGTTCATAGAAATGCTACTATAAAGAAGAATATGCATGGAAATGCTACTTTTATTTGATAGCAAATGTGTAAGTTGGATGTAAATCAAAAAGTCAGTATAGGTGGGCCTCATTTAACAAATAAGCTAGGAATAACAAATAATCTAGGAAGCAAGCACACTAGGAAGCACCCATACAAGCAAAACTTCTTAATTTTAAGCCACCCCTATCTTACTCAACATCATTTTTGTGCTTCTGCTAGTTACAATCACAAACACCCTCCATAAGCAACCCCAAATGGGGCCCTGGTAAGATTTGGCACTCTTAAACACAATTCCACATAAGCCCATGCTTCACATTGCTTGGGTTCAGAATTTATTAGGATTGCTACTTAATGTTAATTGCCATGCTTTCCTTCAACAAATCAAACACTCAACCACTAAAGACTACAAATCAACATAATAATGATCCACAAGGTTATTCCTAATAAGGAATAAGGACTTTAGGAACCAACATAGTTTGATTGGGATGAAGAACATTGCAAGAACGAGTTGATGAAGAGATGTCACGTCCGAATCCTATCATTAGGAGACATCATAGGCGCATTTGCCAGATCTCTGGGATTGAAACCCAGAAGAAAAAGCTTGGATCAACAAAACAAGCATTGTCTACCGGATCGGTAAGCAGTGCGAGCGGTATGCTCCAACCCAAGTAATTCTCAATGTTTGGAACTTTCCATACTTCATGGGTGCATATCAACAAATTCACTAATGATGAAGTTCAACCTAATAATCCACAAGCCTTTTGGTTTTCTATTATTTTAAGTGAAAAGATACAAGACTAAACACCTACCATTGAAGTTTTTCACAAGTAGGAATGCCAAAGTAATACACACTAGCCATAGCTGGAATGAGCAGGCATAATTGGCATTTCAATTAAAAATGTCATCCACCATGTGAAAACTGATTAATCCATGACATCGGCAGCAAAGTTGGGTTCGGGAGGCTTTTGTAATTTCACCACGCCCTTGCTAATTGTCGAGCTACGAAGCCTATGGACCCCACGAAGAGCATTAGCTGCAAATTGCGATGCAAGTATGGTTGCACCAAAGCTGGATGCAGTATCCCCTATTAATTCACTTTCTTCTTCTTCTTCTTCCAGTTCTTCGTCTTCAACTTCTTCACTACAACGAAGCTCTGCCATTTTCCTCCTGGAATACCGGCGCCATGTAGCTTGGATAAAGGAGGCAGCCCAGGTCCTCCACTGCTGTGAGTAAAAACGGAAAGTGTGCTGGACCTGTCGACTGTGAAGGCGCCTAAACTGACTGGTGATGAATTTCACCTCATCTTCAATTAAAGCAAAAGCCTCCACCTCTGTCAGAGCCTTCACAGTCCGAGTAGATGGTGGTAAGTTAGAACCAGTTTTAGGATCCAGCGCCCATGTTAGAAGCTCCTCCCCACAAAAATCCCCTTCTTTCAAGTAACCTCGATTGAAAAATCCACTCCTCCCACCATCAGTGGTTACACTCTCTAGGCGACCACGTATAATGAAGAGCATCTCATCAACTGGGTCACCTTCCCGGAGTACATATGTATTTTCTGTATATAAACTTGGTTTCAATCGCTCACAAATGGCATCAAGCAACCGTTCTTCCATATTGGCAAACAGAGGAACCTGCAAACCTCACCATACCACATTGTCACCAATACTTAAAAAAGTCACTGTAAGCATTGGCTTCATAATACTGATAACTGGAATTTGATGCACTGCAAGGATCATAGAAAGAATTTCAAAACAAAGACTACGACTTTAGGGTCACAACAATATCACTTCATTTTTTTATCTGGTGTGTTATATTTCAATTTTTGACTTAACTACTACGTGGAACATTTTATTATTCTTCAAAATGCAAATATTTATATAGACACATGTAAATATATTTGTTGTAAACAGAACATTTACCCAACAAAATAAATGGATGTGCAACCAGGTGGATTTTCGGTGGTAAATGTCTATGGATGGTGGCCTATAACTTTCTGTGTGTCTATAGGTCACAGCTTTAGACTCTAAAAAATCTATGAGGATACATATTATGGAAATCCAAAAAAAACTCATTTTTTTATGAAACACAGTAGATATGATAACATGGTCTAACACAGCAATCAAAATACCTACCCTTCTGACCAAATTCAAGCAAAGATGACGCTTGATATCCCTCCTGAGATCTTTTGGTAGATTCTGGACCAGGTTCTCTTCATCCACTCCTCTTGTTTCTAGCCACTTGTATTGATCATAGCGGCGAACTCTTTCCCTGAGCTCCGGAGGGAGCAATCTATGATGCATCCACTGCTCGGAGTCACGCCTTTTAATCCTCATCTCCTCAAGCCGAACCGTAAGAGACTGAAGATATGTCTGTTGCAAATAACAAAGTAAAATATTTCTTAGAATATCTATGAAAAGAAAAAGGAGAAAAGGAAATTCATGATCATACACACAAACAATTTAAGGCAATGTCATGCAATAGAGCAATCCATGGATGAGAGTTACAGCATGATTTCCATCAAATAGCAAAAGAATACACCACCATGATCTTCCTCTGTCTCAATCAAACAAGTAAATTATGACATGGATCAACATTTATGAATCCCCTGAAAGTAAGCTTGCTCGTACCTGCATGTTCCCAATTAGAAGAGCAAAGAGGATGAGCCCAAATATGGCAATTGCTATGGAAAATAGAACCTCAGCGGGATAGGTACTGGTTATAAGTCCCTGACCAAGCGTACTAGAAAATGAAATAAAAACTAGTAAGACTAATGAGGCTATGGAAGCTTTAATACGCTGGTCAAATTAGCATTACTGACCATACTATACAGAATAGATGAGAAAGAAACTGATGGAGAGAGGAAGAATGAAATTAAAAACTGCCCAATCAATCCAGTATTGAAAAAGAATTGTAGAGAATACCTTTTATTTAATTGCTTCAACTAACATCATTTCATTGTGCTAGTGAGAGCCACTCCTCATGTGGAGTGACAATTTCTTGTACAAGCATAAGTTAAGACCTAGCCACTATTTCGCGAATCGATGAAAACAAATCAGTGGACCCTTATAGTGTCCATTTCCTATCTTTCTAATAGAAGTTTATTGTTTAACAACAAGCTAGCCCATGTCCAGGGCTATTGCATTTGAATGTCTAAAAAATGTTAGACCTATGAGGATATTAATTCATTTGGCCATATTTATTGTTCCATTAGCCAAGGGAGAGTCGCATTCTTCATCTACCATGGACCCAATATACACCCCCCACCAAAAAAAAAAAAAAAAACATGTAAACACTTAAATGAAAACTTGGATGTCTAACTAATATCAGGCTTATCAAAAAAATAAAACAAATGACGTTAGTGGCAGCAGAGTAGCTTGGATCATATAAGGCAAAACAAAAATTGCTATGTTTCATTCAACTATTTGGTGTCTTTTATAAATTAAGGTAGGCAATACAATATTCTAGTTCTCGACTAAACTGATGAATTTCCTTTGCCTATGAGTTTTTCAGTAAAGAGTCAATATCTGAAATGTCTGAATGGCTTTCTAAAATATGACAAAGCCATGTTTACCATTCTTTCATTTCTTACCTCACCCTTAATCTTTTGTCAGTGTGCAGCTTTTAATACTTTTAATATAAGTACAGATATTTATATTGCAACTATCAACAAGACACTAGCTTAAATATATTTTGTTGCAACTTCAAAGGTCAAAAACCCTGAACTGTAAACAGAAGGCACATATAAGTTAATGAAGACAAATATAAAAAGAAAAATAGAAAACATTTTCCGATAAGCATAAAAATGGAGAAGGGTAGAAAAGAATCTGAAATACACCTCCTGATGTGGATAATATATGGAATGTCAGCATATGGAATTGGGATATCATATTATTTAGATATTATTTAGGATATTATATTATTTAGATTTTATTTTATTTCCTTTTCAGTTAATTTAGAATATTATATGATCTTGTTTCTTTAGTTAAGGATTCAAGTTTCTCTTTTTAAATTAGGGTTTAAGCCTATAAATAAGTTGGTCCTCCAATATATTGAGCATACTATTGAAGAATAAGAATTGAGTTTTAATTTTAGATTGTAGTTTAGAATTTATTTTCTGTTCATTTCAGTATTTAGTTCCTAAATTGCTGGTCATCCGGCACCAATTGGTATCGGAGCCAAAAATTCAATCCAGCCGATTCACTGCCACCCTCTCCGCCACCAAAAGTCAACACCTCCACTCGCACCTCTGCCGCCTAGTGCTGCCACCGCCACCTTCACGCCACCACTTTCACTCGCCGCCGCTACCCTAGGCGACCCCACCACCAGCTGTTAGTGTCGATGACCTCCTAGATCGTGACCACCAGTCGCGCCGTCGCCGCAGCCACCATCATCCATCAGCGCCGTCGTCGGCAACGCATCGTCGTCAACAACAAACCATCGTCTCCTCACGTCGTTGCTACCTCTGCCCTAGAACTTCGACACCTCCAGCCCCCGATCTCCCTGCGGCCATCTGCCATTGCGAAGGCAACCTTTGTCAAACCCAAGTAGACTATTGACCCAATACATTTGGTATATAATGAAACAAGTAAGCTATTACTAATAGCTTGACTTAAACATTTTAGGCCGCGTTACTTGACTCTTTATTTAAATTATTGGGTTAGTGGTCTACTTGGATCGTTACACCGCAACCTTATCCTTAACTAACTAGCCCAACCCAACACTTAAAACCAAACCACCCACTGTTGTTCTTTTTATACACAGCCCATTACTGAACTTTTCAATAAACCCAACCTTTTAGTCTTTGTTTAGCCTCTACTCAAAGCCCAACCAAAAAAAAAAAAAGAGAAAAAGTTAAAGAACCAACCCAAATAGCCAACATAAAAAAAAAACTTTTTTCTTTTCCCTAAATATCTTACGTCCATTTCATTTCTTTATCATGTCTTCACCTTCTACTTCCGTCAAACCACACAAACTTTTCCAATGTTGCTTGTTACTACACGAATTCTTCGCCGTCAGTCAAAAACCATTTCCTTTACCACACGAAATTTTTGCTAATGCCCATCCACCAACAAAATCTGTTACTACCTCGTCTGCACCACCTAAGTAACTCCTACGAGCACGGCTTTGAGCCGTGGGTTTCTTTTTTTATTTATTTACTTATTTTACAAAAAAGAGTCAAAAAAAAAAGGAATTAAAAAAAAAAGAAAAAAAGAGAGTAAAAAAAGGAAAAAAGAGTAAAAAAAGAAGAGAGAGGTAAAGAGTCAAAAAAAAAAAAAGAAGAAGAAGAAAAAAGAGAGTCAGAAAAGAAAAAAATCAAAACAAAATGAATTTTTTTAAAGAAAATATGAACAACATTCAAGGTATCATGCACTCTTTACGGAGCACCTTAGATAGCCTTAAAAAATACTAATAGCAATTAATAGGAAATCAATATTCGGCAACAATCTCACGCAACAAGATTCTAGTGTCTCTGACAATTTGTAAAGTTCAAAAAATTATTACAATTGTAAGACACTTGCCGCACCCCATATAGTGTTGCTAATCGAAATCTTTTTGGCTTACATCAGGAAATTCAAGATGAGACATTGCACTCTTATAACGACTTAAAAGATACCTATGAGGACACTTTAGCGGTAGAGGTTTATCTAGAGGTAAAAAAAATTCTTCATCTCAAACCCGCTTCCTCGCCGCCAGTTCTTGAGTCCGCAGATGCCCCTCCTCTTCAAGCTCTGGCCATGCACGGCAGGCCGTTACAAGTGCTTCCACCACCTGCGAAAATTCTGCAGCAGGAGCATAAATTCATTTCCATCAGATTGATTTTGTGAGTGTTGAAGAATTTTTGTTGGGTTATCAAACCTTATTTGGCGGATGTCATCAACAGTCTTACGATCGCGCTTCATTGGCGCAACAAAATCCAGAAGCTGTTGACCTATTCACGCTATTTGCTTATCTGGCATGGTTGCATTCAGTACTTGTGGCCGAACTCGAGGTCAAGTTCTTTTTCTTAGTGGAGGAAAATGATGTGGATAATATATGGAATGTCAGTATATGGAATTAGTATATTACATTATTTAGATATTATTTTATTTCCTTTTCAGTTAATTTAGGATATTATATGATCTTGTTTTCTTTAATTAAGGATTCAAGTTTTTTTTTTAAATTAGGGTTTGAGCTTATAAATAAGTTGGTCCTCCAATGTATTGAACAGACTATAAAAGAATAAGAATTGATTTTTGATTTTAGATTGTAGTTTAAAATTTATTTTCTATTCATTTTAGTGTTTAGTTCTTAAATCGTCGGTCGGCCAGCACGACCTCCTATCTCAAAATTGGCTATTGTTAGAGACCACTCTTTCATTTTCCATCAACATCAAACAAGCACAATTTTGACTTTCCAACTCATCTCCCCCCACCCCCCAAAAAAAGGAAGAAAAAAAGAAAAAAAATGCATATATTTACCTATGTTAGATTCTAGGAATAGTATGAAAGACCAACCCAACCTTTTTATCTTCATGGAAGACCCCAAGTTCAAGGCTACCTGGTGGTTTTACTAGGTACTTTTCATATTTGTGATACACCACAAATTCATATTCATGTCTTTTTGTACATTATCAATTATGTGGTCAAATCTCATCAGAACATTGTGATAAGCATTTGGGTACCTTTTAACAGCATTCAGCTTATATCGGGAGATCATTCCACATGGAAAGCCTGAGCTTTCATTTTTGACGTGAACATATTGTGTGCCAGAGATATAGAATTGCAACCTTGAAGGAATTCTTACAGAGAAAGCCAATGGAACTTCAAATTTTCATTTCATACTGAAAATCTCTACTAACACCATGCCAAGAAAAACCCAGAGCTCTGAGCTTTGAGCGCTTGCAAAGAGAATTTTATGGGTTAACAAAAACTATAAATGTCAACTGATTGAATTTTCAACAATTCATTCTCGGATAACAAGTTCTTTTATGGGTACTTAATAAAAAATCACAAGCACCATCAGAATCAGTTCTTTTCATATGCCTACTTCATAATGAATAAAAGAAACTGCAGAGCCTTGGCATCCATCCATGATAAAGGCTTCAGTAAATTTCTTTTGGCATAGAGTTAATAGGTAAAGTTTGCTCCATCGGAGAAATGCATGTTTGACAAGTTGCTTAGAAAATATAAATTCCATAATCAGTGAAATTTGGACAAAGTGTTCCCACTTCCCAAAGCTATATTATAGGCCACTGCAGTTGATTCTCTCGAGATGATTTCTCTGACCTTTTGAGTTATAACTATCCATTTGTGAACTACGGGAGAATCCTGTTAAGTCATTCAAACTGATAATCTGCCAAAAATCTTAGGCTAGCACTGAGTCACTGACCTATAAACATCATAACCTATTATATGCATTCAATAATACACAAGAGCATGGATTTAACCAATCAGAACCACAGCATAACTAAAGTTGGCATCTGCCAATCCTTCATAAGACTTCCTACAGTACCGGAAGGCTTGGCTATGGACAGCTTATACATTCCTGCAACATTATCACGAATTTCAATCAAATCCTACCTTCATTCAAGTTAGAGGGGTTCAGGGGGTGGCACACACTACTGTATTGCCCATTGAGACCACCAATGGGAAAATAGTTCATAGCAGCTGCAATTAACAAATCTAAAGCCGGGAAAAGAAGAATCATTTTGTTGCCAAGAAAATATAATATAAGACGTCATTTATCATTACAAGCTGAGAACAGGAAAGGTAGCTTACCTCAAATTCTGTAGACCCCACCACAAACAGTAGCAGTATTTAGAGAAGAAATCTTGGGATGCTACGATTCCAGATGATAAAGCTTGTGCATAGATGCCATAATTAAATGGTGCATTATCATTGACTGAACAATTTGAATTAAGAACATTACCACTGATGCCTTCCCAGTCCGTGAAACCTTCCATGTCATCATTTTGGCAATACAGGTACCTTGTATGACATATTCCACTAGCTATACAAGCTTGCTTCCAGCATGCATATGTGCGTTCCACGGCAAATAGGTACCAGAAAGCCCCGACAATCTGAAAGGAGTACAAGTAGCAGAAATAATGTGATCTCAATACGCCTCTTAAGAGAACTTGTACTAAATTTTAGCTAATAATTCTGATAAGAACAGGAGGCTTAAATTTATAAGTGGGCCTTTTTGATGCCCTCCATATATTTAGTTCATCCATTGTTTATTGTAGGTTTGATATAGATCATTATGTTGTCCTAACATTTAACAGGGCATCCTTGCACAAAATCCTTAATGTAGCCATTGCATAGTTGAAGGATTTAGAGAAATTATTTGTTTTTCTTAAGCATGTTCTGAAACAAGGGCATCTAAAAATTTCAAAAATGATTCATAATACTATAATAGTACCTAAGATAAATCCCATACACCACCAATTTGGGAACAAAGGCATGTAAAGAACAATTGGCTGATTCAATGTAGGAGCTTCCAAATGCCACAGAGTTGTGGCCCAAAAATACTCCTGGCGATTTTTCCTTGGCACTGGACCCGCTGGTTCACTTTATCTAACAAAAAGAGGATTTTCACCCCATGTTCCCCTTTGCTCCCTACTTTTGCTGTGGCTTTACACGCACAGTTAACTATATATACATTTATGTATAGCTGAATAAACATAAAGGAGGTCGTGCACTATGTTTTAACAACTATTCAAATTAAATTTAATTTGGAATCATTACCAACAAAAAAAAATACTAAATTTGGATTCCAAATGCCGCAAGGGTAAAATTGATATAAAAAAAATTGGCAAATACATACGCACCCACTTCCACACCTTGTTCTTGGCAAAACTTGGACTCCACGCCTCATTTGAATTCCACGCCTCCCATTTGGAAGTGTGATACTCATACCGTTTGGCCTAGGGTCTCTTGGTGTAGAAATTTGTTAAGAGTGATCTCTTTCTATTTGTTTTATTTCTTTAAGAGCATTCTTGTACTTATCTTCGATCTAATAATATATATGTATGTACGGGAAAAGGAGGTTAATTAACTCGTTCTGAACTCTTTCTTTTCATCTCCTTTCTTTTTTCTTATCTCTTCTTCTTCCTTCTTCAAATCCTAAATTCATATTCTACTATTCAACTTGGTATTAGGGCATCCGATCTAAGCCTAGAAGAGTTGTAAAATTATGTCCTTGTCGCGCAGAGAAAACGACATGCTGACGTTTGTACCTATACGGTTAGCAATGAACACCGCTTTTTTGGTTTAGATCACCTCGATCTACTGGTCTTTATGGTGATTTTTTCTTAATTTTTTGAAGAAGATTGGCGTGTCCCATTATTTTTCAAAACTTTCGAATTTTCGGAACCCTAGGGCTTCGATTTGTACTTTGCGACTTCAATATTGGTTTTTGATGGTCGAGATCCATTCTATAGGTGTCGAATCTCCCTTTTCCATGCTTGTTTGGTGATTATGGAAGGTTTCTAGTCGATTTTTGCCTCATTTGAAGGCCGGCGACTGTCTTTTTCGACTTCGCCTATCTGCGATCCACCTTTTTTTTTTTTTGGCCCTTCGATTCTTGCTCTTTGTGTGATTAGTGATCTTCAACTGGTTGTAATGGTTTTGCATTGAATTTGGTTTTCTTGAGTTCGCACCACAGGTTGCTCACTTCCTGACGTGTTTTTTTAGTCGATTTCTAGTCAATTCCTATTGAGTAGCAAGCTTCTGGTTTGATTACATTTTTTTGAGGTAATGTGGCTTAGACAAAGATTCTTTTAATCTCAAAGATGACGGCTTACCACGATGTGTCACTTTTAAATGCCTTAATAGTGTTAACTATTTAGCCTGGACACATGCCTTTAAGATTTTTCTTAAAGGTAAACAGAGGTTAAAGTACATCACTGATCCTCCTCCACCCAACGGGATCCTCCTACTCTTTCTAGTTAAGAAATGGTTGATTTTGTTGTTGTCGATTGGCCGTGGCATAGTTTGGAGCCTCACATTGCTACTATAGTGGAGTTCTGTAATACCTCTAAGCAAACCTGGGACTCTCTGACAGACTTCTTGAATCAGAGCAATGTAATCCGTGTTTATAAGCTATATGAGTAGATTTTTGCAACTAAACAAGCTATAAAACCTTTGTCTGAATATTACAGTAAGCTTAAGAATCTCTGGGATCAGTTATTACAATATCGTCATTTCACAACTGATTTACAGTGACAGAAGCGCTAATGGGAAGATTTCATGATTGCTTTCATACTTTCTTATTTAGATTATGATCTTCGTAAGTTTAAGGACCAAATTCTAGCTAGTGAGACTTTGCCTACTGCATCTAATGCATCTAATGCATATTCCTAGTTGTTATGTTCCTCATTGGGCCAATCTGCTGGTATACCTAATCATTCTGCTTCTTCGTCTGAGTCAGAATCTTCTGCCTTAGTCTCTACCAACAGAGGTCATGGTTCTTTCCGCGGTAATGGACGCGGTAATCATGGTGGTTGCAATTTTCGTGGCAATTCTCGAGGTTGTGGTCACAGTGGTGGTCGTGGTGATAGAAAATGTGATATGTGGCGAAACTAACCATATTGAACCCTATTGTTGGGCTAAGTATGATAAACTCGATTATGTTAATCAAGTTACTGATCACATATCTCAATCTCAGATCTCTTCTGCGACTTCCCATCAAGTGTCATCATCTTTTGATTCTTGTGGTGCTCTCACTACTCAGCTTAACGAGATTGTTTAGATATTACGGTCTGTTTTACCTCCATCTTTTACGGCTACTTTAGCCAAATCAAGTAATATTACATGTGTGGCTCTTACATCTACTTCATGGGTCCTTAATTCTGGCTCTAGCTCTCACATGTATGGTAATCCATCACTTTTTTCTCATTTCTCATATCAAGTATCATATCGTTTTAGCTAATGATTCATCTAGACCTGTGCAGGGGACGGGTGTTCTACATCCATCTCCATCCTTCTTCTTTCCTTTTAGTCGTTATATTCCCAATTTTCCCTTTAATTTACTTTTTGTTAGCCAATTAATTAAAATTTTACATTGTTCAATAACATTTTCTCTCACTTCTTGTGTTTTCTAGGACCTCCAGATCAAGAAAATGATTGGTTAGGGGCATAAGAAGAATGGCCTCTATTATCTTGATGTCGATCCGCCTCCCGTTACTTCCTCTGCTTTGAGTGCTATGGTGGTATTTAGGTTTGGGATATCCATTTGTGGCTAAGTTTAAGTTGGCCATTCTTAGTTTGAGTCATGTATCTAGTTTTAATTATGAAATTTGTCAGTTAGGAAAGTATCCCTGTAGCTCTTTTCCTACTAGTAGTCATAGTCGTCAATCAGAGTCCTTTAATGTAGTCCATACGAACATTTAGGGACCTTCTCGAACTCCCAGTAATAATGAATATTCTTATTTTGTTATTTTTGTTAATGAATATTCTCGCATGACTTGGTTGTTTTTGTTGAAAAGTCGATCGGAGTTACCTCTTATTCTCTCGCCATTACAATGAAATTTATACCCAATTTGGTAAACGTCTCAAGGTTAGTCAATCTGATCATGCTCTTGAATATCTACAATCTAATGTTGCTTCCTTTTGTGTTGATCGCGGTATTATTCAACAAACTACTTGTGCTTACATGTCTCAACAAAATGGTATTGCTGAACGCAAATATCATCACTTGTTAAATGTTACTCGTACCTTATTGTTTCACACCACAGTAACAAAATAGTTTTCGGGTGATGCTGTTCATACTACTTGTATTCTTATTAATCGGAAGTATTGCTCTCAATGGTCAATCTCATTTTTTCCGGTTGTGATAAATTATCCCATCAGGCTCGAAAGTGTGTTTTTCTTGACTACTCTCATATTCAGAAAGGTTATTGTTGTTATCACCTTGAGACTCGCCAGTATTTTGTTAGTGCTGATGTCACTTCTTCAAATCAACACCTTCTTCAAATCAACACCTTTCTTTGCTTCCTCCAGTTTCCCATTGTCGTCTATTCTCATATGTTGTCGTAAGAGGGAGTCTACTTCTTCTCATACTCTACCTTTACCTGTTTCTATGCCCTCTCCTTTCTCTTTACCTTCTTCACATTTATAGGTATATCATCGATTTAATGCTCGATAGGTTGTCCCTTATGGCCCGAATTCATCACATTTTTTGGCTGAGGATCCCGTGTCCTCACCCTCTACATCCGCCTCTTCTAACTTCCTATTGCCTTGCGCCATGATAAGTGTGCTTGTATTCAACACCTCATTGCTAATTTTCTATCCTATGATTGTCTCTCTCCTTGTCTCTATTCCTTTGCTTTTACCTTGTCGTATATTCTTGCTCCTTCATCTTATAAGCAGGTCATGTCAATGCCTGGATGGAAACATGCTATTGATGAGGAATGAGAGCTCTTCATCAGAATTGGACTTGGGAGCTCACTTCTCTTCCACTAGGGACGCAAGCCGTGGATTGTCGCTGGGTATACACCGTGAAATACTTTCATGATGGGTTTGTTAAGCGCCTTAAGGCTCGGTTAGTTGCTATGGGATATACTCAGACCTACAATGATGATTACTTAGAAACTTTTTCTCTAGTGGCTAAACTCTGTTTGTACCCTCGTCTTTGTTGCGGTTAGTCGTTCTTGGCCTTTATATCAGCTTGACATTAAAAATACTTTTCTTCGTGGTAACTTTTAAGAAGAGGTATATATAGACCAACCGCCTGGCTATAGTGTCACTAGTAGTGCTCATCTTGTGGGTCGTTTACGTAAAGTACTTTAGTATCACTCTGTATTTATTCGTCACTCTTCTAGAGGCACTATTGTGTTGGTTGTATATGTTGATAATATTTTTCTTTTGGATGATGCTGTTGCTACCATTCTTGATTTGAAAAATCACCTGGCCACACAATTTCATACTAAGAACTTGGGTACTCTTCGAGGTTATTTGTTCTTCTAAGGATATTTCTCTTTCTCAACAAAAATATGTGCTTGACCTTTTTTTTAATACTGGTCGTCTTGGTGCTTGACCCATTGATACTCTCATGTACTCTACTATTAAGCTTGATACTAAACAGGGCGATATTTTTTATAATACTGTTCAATATCCTTGTTGGCAAGTTAATCTATCTCACTATTACTTGCCGGGACATTACTTATGTTGTTGGTGTGGTGAGGCAGTTTATGCGTGCTCTTCGTCAATCACATTTTGAAGTTATCTATCATATCTTACACCATTTGAAGAGTGCCCTAGGCCGTGGCTTGCTTTATTAACCCTTTGATTCTTTGACAGTCACCGGGTTTAGTGATGCTGATTGGGCCTATAGTCACTCTAATAGGCAATCTACGTCTGGCTATTATACCCTAATTGGTGGAAATTTGGTTACTTGGCACAGAAAGAAATAAAGTGTGGTGGCTCGTTCTAGTGTTGAGGCCGAATGTCGGGCCACGGCTCACACTGCCTCTGAAATATTGTGGGTTCGTTCTCTTCTTCGGGAATTTAGCGTTTTTACTCCACTTCCTTGTTAGTGTTAACTTATTATTTTTATGTTTATTTTATATGGTGTGTGCATGTGTATGGTTGTAATGGTGTTCTCCACTTTTATTATAAATAAAATTTGTGCCTATCCAGTTGGGTAAGGCTTCTCATTCTTCTCTTTCAACTGACATGGTATCAGAGCCACTATGGAACCCTAGCCGACATCATCCTCCATGAAACCCTAATCGACAGCCTCCCTTAGCCTGTAATCCTAGCCGCCAGCCCCTCCTCTCCCCTTCTCCAGCACCGACAGCCCCTCCTATCCTCTTCTCCCTCACCGACAGCCCTTCCTCTCCTCTTCTCCCTCACCGACAACCCTTCCTCTCAACTTTTCCTCCTTTCGGTTGCAACCTTGGAAACCCTAGCCTCTCTCGGTAACCCTCTCTTGGCTAGTCGACTGGTGTAAATCTCCCCCGACTCTCTGTTTCGTCTTCTACTAGTTCCGATAGCCTCAAAGGAGGACCCTAGCTGCTGTTTTGAGGGTATAGGGATTGCCGCAGTGTGTTTGATTCTATGGAGATGGTTCGAAGGTATGTTTAGTGGTTCATTTATGATTGACTAAAGTGGTGGTTGGATTCTATTATTTGTTGGTATGATTGCTCGTGGTTCCTTGAGATTGATAGATCATGACGTCGACGGAGAGTTCTACGAGAGTTGAGGACTCCCAAATGAGTACTGATAGGCAAGGAACTGATAAACAAGGAATCATGAATGTGTTTTCGTCATTCACACGATTAGTGGATTCAAAGTTAACTGAACCACAAACATACGTTTTATAGAAAAAGAAGGTATTCCTAACAATTGAATGTATGGAAAAGGAGAACCATTTGTTCGAAGATTCTCTGGAGAAGGGATCTGATGAGAATAGAAGATGGAAGCGGGATGACGCAAGATTGCTTAGTAAGATGTTGAATTCAATGGAGTCCTCTGTTGAGATTTTGGTAACTAATGCCACGAATGTGTGAGAGATGTAGACCATACTCGAGGAGACATTTGCCTCAACTAATGACTTGTCCAGGTTATATGATGTGATGCGGAGTATCTTCAGGTTACAGCAGTGAGAGCGATCTTTTCCAGATTACTTCATGGAGTTCAAGGTGTTGGCAGATGAGTATGATCATTTGGTACCTTTTACCAATCAATACGAGGTTTTCAGATAGCAGAGTATGTAGTTCTTGGTTGTTTGTTTTCTAGTTGGAGTGAACCAGTAGCTTCACTCAGCACTTTCTCAGATCCTAGCTAGGTCTAATATTCCATCTTTATCTGAGGTCTTCAGGAGAATAAGCAGAGCGATTAGTAAAGAAGAGCCTCGAGGAACAGCGGCTGGCCATGGTGATCAGACAGCCCTGGGTGTATTTCGTGGAGGAGGTAGAGGTGGATTTCGTGGTAGAGGCCGTGATGGGGGCCGTGGTGATGGAGGCCGAGGTAGACGCCATGATGGAGGGCGAGGTAAAGGTCGTGGTGGACGTGACACCAGGTCCTGCTACTATTGTGGAGAGCATGGACATCTACATAGCTTGTGTTGGAAGCTACATGGGTGTCCTACGTTTTCTGTGGCCAATGCAGTGGATGATTATGATGTTTCTCCCTCTTCTTCTGAAAAGAGGACTATAGATATGACTTAGGAGAAATATAATCAGTTTATACAGATGAGGATTGGAAGCACAGTTGATGCTCCTTCAGCCACAGTTGTAGGTAACCCAACTGTGTATATGGCTACTCCTAGATCTTAGGTGATAAACTAAGGTACATCTACACATATGACACACTCCATAGGTACATTTTCATCTTATAAGTTAACTCTAGGACATAGTGGGGTTATTGTCGCCAATGGAGGAACTTTGGAAGTGAAGGGACAAAGAGTAGCAGCTTTATCTCCATCGCTTACACTTTCTGATGTTTTACATACTCCTGCTAGTCCGTTTAACCTACTATCTGTGAGTTGTATTACAAAGGATTTGAACTGCTCAGTCACATTTTTTCCTGATCAGTGTGTTTCAAGATCTAGTTTCGAGAAATACTATCAGTAGAGGACGGGTGGTAGGTGGTCTATATGTGATGGGTGAGACTTTGGCTATTGCATGTTCTGGGAAATCATCTCAAACTCTGGATATATATTGCCGGTTGGGCCATCCCTCCTTGGCCAGTCTAAAGAAGTTATGTCCTAGTTTGAGTCAGGTTACACATTTAGAGTGTGAATCATGTCGTTTTGCTAAGCACCTGCACGTGCAATATGTGTTGAGGAATAATAATAGGACAATAAGTCATTTTTCTTTAGTTCATTCAGATATCTAAGGTCCATGTCCTGTCATGTCTTTGTTTAGATTTAGATATTTCGTAACTTTTGTTGATGATTACTCTCGGGTTATCTATCTTTATCTTATGAAAAAGCGTTCTGAATTACCTACAGTTTTCACTTCCTTTTGTAATGAAGTCTAAACTCAATTTAGCAAAACTATTCAGATACTACATGGTGATAATGGGGGTGAGTACATTGGTGGAGTGTTAGGTACATACTTGAGTACACATGGGATTATTCACCAGACATCCTGTCCCGACACACCATAGCAAAACGGTGTGACTAAGAGGTAGAATAGACATCTTTTGGAAACTAGACGTGCCCTGATGTTCCAAATGAAAGTTCCCAAAGTCTTCTGGAGTAAAGCTGTGTTGACAGTATGCTACCTTATTAATAGATTGTCATCCTCAGTCTTACAGGGAGCTACACCCTTATCAGTTTTAGTTCCTCAGCAGGTTCTTTTTTCGTTGCCACTCAAGATTTTTAGATGTGTGTGCTATGTTAGAGATACCAGGCATAGTGTGACAAAGCTGGATGCTCGAGCACTGAAGTGTGCTTTCATAGGATATCCTAAGACACAAAAAGGATATCGTTGTTACAGTCCTGAGTTGCGACGGTTTATAGTATCTCGAGATGTGGTGTTTGTTGAGTCTGCTTCATTCTATGGGTCGGATGTTAATCAAATAGTATTAAACTTAATGAAGGCGCGTTAACCTCAATAGGGTACGCAACTGTTTATTTATAAAATAACGAAACCACATAACAAGATATGGTGTGCCCAACCACACCAGATAATAATAATAATAATAAAACTAATATAATTATAATAAAACTAACGCCCTCCTCAAGCTGATGCATATATATTTAGCATGCCCAACTTGTTACATATGTATTGAACTCGAGGACCTGAAACAGACTTAGTAAAGATATCTACCAACTGCTCTCCAGTACGAACCACACCGAACACGATCATACCATTCTGATAC